>JALXFT010001486.1:0-108737 GCA_023376895.1 Aspiorhynchus laticeps | reverse complement strand
TTGTCATCCTAAAATTCTCCTTCCACTCCTCATCGGTGAAGTGATGCAAGACGACGTTGTCCCACCAGTCCTTGCTTCGGACTCTCATCCACAGACGTCTTGTTCTGGGCTCGGGAAGGGGCATTGTAATGGCTTGATAAATACACGCAGCACGGCACAAAACATAGCGCGCTCGTTGTCTCCTAATTAGCAGCAGAAATAAGATAATATTAAGTCTACTTTTTAAAACCAAAAGAAGCAGCAATGGCAAAGTGGCTGCTAGTACGCGCATCTTGGAACGGCGGGAATCATTTGTTCGTACACTGCGCATGTCAAAAGATCAAATCCGATTGTAAGCCTGTGTCATGTATACGCGCGTATCAATCCGATTACTTTATTCAGCGTTCATGTAAACAGTGTGTTCGGATTCATCAATCTGATTGATTTCATTCCGATTGAAAAAAAAGTGTCCATGTAAACGTAGCTAGTGGTGCAATCAGGGTGATGTGAGATTGTTCTCAGGTGTGTGCGTGATTAGTGCGAACAGCTGTGTTGGTGCAGTGGATGATGGGAAATGCAGTCCTTGAGTGATCTGTAACTGTCTGTGTGGTGTGAAAGTCAATGTGATGGGTGAGTGACCTCTGGTGGTTAATGAACAGAAGTTCATGGCCAGGATTTGTGACAGCAGCATTGAATAAAGAGCTTTGTGATTCATACAAGAGAAACAGTGAGGAAAATTAAATAGATATAATCACATTTTTTATCTCCTTGAAATCACTGTGTATTGTTCTGATGAAAGGTAATATTTAGTATTAAAAGCAGCTTCTCACTATAATTGAATATAAATTAAATGAATCTGTTTTCAGTTTGTGTCACTCACTGTTTCTGATTGATCTTTCAGTATTGATAAATCACACAGAGAATGACTGACAGTGATGAGAGGAACATGATCAACAGAACGAGTGTCATAATTCATAATCATCTGTGTTGGGTTCACTCTTGAGCAATATATGAACATCAGAATAACAGCATCTGTTGATTGTGTCTCATCAGCTCCTGTGATTCTGGATCCAAACACGGCTCATCGATATCACCTTCTGTCTGATGATCTGATCAGTGTGAGATACAGATAATCCAGAGAGATTTGACTGTGATCTCTGTGTTCTGGGTTCAGAGGGTTTTAACTCAGGAACACACTGCTGGGATGTGGAGGTTAAACAGAGTTTAGTCTGGAGACTTGGAGTAACTACAGCATCAAACCAGAGGAAGGGACCTGATTTCTTCAACACTGATGTCTGGTTTGTGGAGTATGATGATGATGATGGATGGTGTTTAAGTTCTGGTTTTCATGTTAAACAGCAGCTTGATCGTGTGAGAGTGAATCTGGACTATGACAGAGGAACGGTGTCATTCTCTGATCCTGTAACTAACACACATCTACACACATTCACAACCTCCTTCACTCACACACTCTTCCCTTTCTTCAGTAATTATGATTATTCTTCTTCTCTGAGGATCTTATCGATCAATAGTCAGTAATCTGTAGCTCTGGATCTTCCTGCTTTCATCATGTTTCAATATTAATCCAGATCACATGAGTAAGAGACTGTTGATCTGAACATCAGAAAACAAGTTCATTTATTCATCTTTAAAAATGAAACATTATCAAAGCACGTGATGAATGGTTAAAATAAATAATCTTAATCATATCTGACCAATGAGAAACAGTGATGTGCCACAAATCCCTTTCAATAACACCCTAGCAACCACTCAGAACACCATAACAACCATCCAGGGTACCCTAGCAACTGCATAGCTTTAAAACCACTTCAAACTACTTTCAGAGCGTCAGGCTCGACTTTCTCAAGATGACATCAAAGACTGTCTATAAACATCTTCATCTAGTTGCATGATAATATCATATTTTCTCTATTGTTACTCCACTGAAAGAGTCGATTCAACACATATTCAGTGTTTGTTGTAAATTAATAATTGTTTATTTCAGTTCTAGAGATTAAATGATTGTTTGTTTATTGAAGTAAATGGATGTAAAAGGTTCTTGCTGATCAACAATGCTGAATGAAATATTAATATTTAGTCTAGAAACACTTGATTCAGCTGTTTATGAATCTGATTCTCAGATCAAATGAGACTCACTGAAATCTCTGACAAAGTCTGAATCAGTTTCACAATAAATATTAATAATCGCTTGTATAAACTAACAATGTGTGATTTCATGATTTCAGTGTCATTTTCAGATTAACATTAAAAGTTTATCATGATAATTAGGTTTTAAATTGTGGTAAAATGTCTTTGTTTCTCCAACAAATTATTCAAGACATACTTATTTCTATAAAGATTTACATAATACAGATTGATTCAAAGCTGCTTTACATTAATAAACAGGAAAATCTCAGCATCAAATCAATGTTACAAAATTCTTAAATTATGAAAAATAAATTCAGTTGTAAGCTCAGATATAAATCAGATCTTCAGAAGACAATATATCGTGTGATTATTCAGATCAATTTAAGTGAAAATAAAATGAATAAAAAGAAGTGAAAATGAATAAATGAGTGTAATAGAAATCAGCTGCTGATGTGAAATCAGTGCATCTTTACTGTCATCTAGATCTGAAACTGATCAACTGACTGAAAATATCAGTGTCTTCATTACAGATGACAGTCCACAATAATAAGAGACTGATTGTAGTTAATAACTCTACATGACACTATATGAATTATATACAGGACCATATTATTACAGTTTTTTACAATCATTTTTGCACTAATAACAGAACCTTCATGTCATTTTTTAAAACTGTAGACACATAATTCACAACTGAAGATCAAGATGCAAATTTTTTCAAAACACTTTTTCCAAATGCTTGGATACAATACACCTAAACCAAAGATCTTTTGTTCATTGAACTAAAATCACTGGTTCAAAATGACAACTTAACATCAAAGTATTACTATTTCAAAATTCAACTCACACATTACATCTGAACTGAGTGTTTATTCATTTCATTACAATGATCTAACTATCAATTCATATAACTGCTCAAAATGCTACGTAACTGTTGCATTACTCTTGAAGCATAGTTTTATGTAAAATGATGAACAATATTAAATGTTTATATTATGAAAGTGAAGCAACTGAGGACTGAGTATGTTCAGGAATGATCATGGGACTTAGAACCATGTTCTCTGTGGGGCCCGAATAATAATAAAAAAATATTTTTTCCCAAGATGTTTAACTAATGAAAACATCCATTATGATGTGGATGAGAACGTGTGGCCAAATCCACAAGACAGTGTTGAAAAACATAGTAAGGAACACTCCAGTTGACATTTTACTGTAGGCCTAAAGTAGTTTTTTCTTATCTTTTCTTTTCTTATTTACTGTAAAGTTTTTTTAAAAACCTGTTGTGCTGATTATTTCATCAGTAATTTTAATTTTGTTTAATGATTCCAGTGTCTGTACTTTTCTCTCTAGTCTATTATAATGATGTATGAATGTGTAGAACCATAATGAAAGCTGCATCATGTGTTTTGAACAACTATATTTAATGATTGTACTAACAGCTACACAATGAAACTATGAGTATCTTGTGTGTGGGTGATCTAAAGTAATGTTCCTATGATATTTCACAATAAACGAGTATTTTGAACCAATGCTTCTGCAAATGCAAGGCTTCTTCAAAGATATGAATGCAATATGCACAGTTTTGACCATTGGACAGCCGGTGTTACAAATATTGACTGTTTTGAGTTTTGTGTCTAGAGTTTTGAAAAATGACATGAAGGTTCTGTTATTAGTGCAAAAATGATTGCAAAAAACTAACAATTTATTAGCCAACGGCTACTCATTTAGTCAAATTCAACATACTGTATTTTCCTCGCTGCTGATGCACTAAACATTTAGGAAGACAAGTAGTGCTAAACCCCATGAAAAAATATATTAAAATGTTGCTTAATCTGTGAAAAGTGCGCGTGTGTGTGTTCTTGCTAAATTCCTACTCTTTCAATAGTAATTATATCCTTTTGGTAATTTTGCAGTAATTAATTGACTTATTGCTAGTCAATCACATTTGCTAGCAGTCTAATATTTAACTAAGCAAACAAATGCAAAACTACAATAGTCTATTTACAGATGTAAATAAAAAGTGTCAGCACTTGAAGTCCTGAACAGGACAGTTTAGCCTCTCTGCTCCACCTGGTCGCTTCCACTCCATTCTCGAGTCTCGCATCCTTCTGGCGGACGCGCGGAGCGTGCGTGAGGCGAAGTGCGATGCCAGTCAAGACTAGTTCATGATTTATCATTTTAATTAGTTTTTTTCATTATTATTATTGAATGGAGAATTTGGAAATAATCACTTTAGTACATTCGGCAGCCAACAACAACAAAAATATGCAGGGCAGCGGGCCAAATTGGCTGCCAGGCCACCGGGAATTCTCCCGGTTCTCCCGATGGCCAGTCCGCCCCTGCTAAAGAGTACGAGTGACCCACGTTGGAGAAGCGTGCTGCCATGAAAGTCTCAAAAATACACACACACAAATCCAGGGCGATTCACACACGAAAGACGATTTGCACATTCACAGTTCATGATACACTTGTGAATTTTAAACATTCAAAATTTTGTACACAGTTGTACATCTGTGAATTGTGTTTTGCATTTGTGAAACGTATTTTATGAATATATATTCTAATTTTGTGCACGTGAATTGGTTTTTGTGAATATATATATATTTTTTTGTGCATGTGAGTTGGTTTTTGTGGATATATATAATTTTTTTATGCACGTGAATTGGGTTTCATGCATGTGAATTGGGATACGCATGTGTGCATCGTGTCTTTTATGTGAATTATTAATGAGATCAATCAGCTTCCATAGTTTAATACCAGGTACTGGTACCCATCCCTGCTTACAAGAGAAGCACAGAAGCATCAGTTGCAAAGCTACATGACCGTATATATTCATCTACATTTTTTAAATACATCAAAAGTGGAAAAAATAACTAGTCATTTTGAAAACAACAGTGAAGAACAAAATTAAACACCTCAGTCTCTCCTAAAAATGTTACCGTCTCTTCTTCATCTTCCTGAACAAGAACATTTGTAAAAGCTTCTACTTTTCTTCATGACAGAGTAAGCAAGTTACACATATGCATTAGAAGACAATTGAACATAATATGAAACTCATAAAAAAAACAATGATATCATTTAAATTATGAAGCAAAATGATATACAATAATATAACTTTTTAACATTGTTCTTTGGGGAGGAACTCCATCTTTGAGTTGATCTGAATCTCAGTTGATCTGAATCTCAGTTGAATCTGCTGGTTTTGATTAACTTTATTCACTGTAAAAACTTCAATGTTTCTTTGTCATGTCGCTTGTAATGTCTGGTTATGACAGATTTATCCAGATGATATTCTATTGCTTAATGCATTATTGTGTCACATTTGGAGAGGACGCAGCATCAGACCTGAAGATTATCTACTTACTGTGATTATTTTTTGTATGACTGTGTAGAGCAGAAGATTGATTGAAACACTTCCCACATGCAGTGCAGTGATACGGTTTCTCTCCAGTGTGAATCCTCTCATGTGTTTTCAGATTTACTGACTGATTGAATCTCTTGTCACAGTGTGAACACTTGTAAGGTTTCTCTCCAGTGTGGATCATCTCGTGTTTTTTCAGATTTGATGACGCACTGAATCTCTTGTGACAGTGTGAACACTTGTATGGTTTCTCTCCAGTGTGAATCATCTCATGCTGTTTTAAACAGCTCGCTGTAGTAAAAGTCTTCTCACACTAAAAGCACATGTACTCTCTCACAGCAGTGTGTATTTTCTGATGTTCTTTTAAATGTTGTAGACGTGAAAAACTCTTTCCACACAAATGACATGAATGTGGGTTCTCCTTTGTATGAACTCTCAGGTGCTGCTTCAGGGTTGAAGCCCACAAAAATGTTTTCCCGCATTGAACACATGTGTACAGTTTCTCTCTAGTGTGGATGTTCATGTGTTGCTTAAGGGTTGCTGATTGTGTGAAACTCTTTCCACACTGACCACATGTGAACGGTTTCTCTCCAGTATGAATCCTCTCATGTGTTTTCAGAGTTGATGACTGACTGAATCTCTTGTCACAGTGTGAACACTTGTAAGGTTTCTCTCCAGTATGAACTCTCATATGGTCCGTAAGCCGTCCTTTTTGTGTGAAACTCTTCCCGCACTGATCACATGTGTGTGGTTTCTCTCCAGTGTGGATCCTCTCATGTGTTTTCAGTTCTCCTGACCGACTGAATCTCTTGTCACAGTGTGAACACTTGTAAGGTTTCTCTCCAGTATGAACTCTCATGTGAACATCAAGATTATATTTGCTTGTCAATCTCTTTCCACACTGAGTGCAGGTGAAAGATTTCTTGGCTCTTCTTTTCTTTAAATCTTTCTGAGTTTGAGAGCAACTCAAAGGTTTTTCTCCAGTTCTGAAGTGATTTATTCCCTCAACTTCACTCAATTCTTCATTCTTCTCATTTTCTTCAATCAACTCTGAAAAAAAAGGTTTATTTTCATTAACTCATAAAAAAAGAAATGTGAAAAGACATAAACGTGAATCCTGATGTAACAGCAGAAAGTAGACAATTGCTATACAACATTTCAATCATTTTTTTTTGTTATCAACAATTTTTTATTTTCATATTTTCACAAACAACACAACATAATATCCAAAATAAAACAAAACAAAACAGCAGACACATACTCAACATCTCAAGGTTCAATCAGAAGGGAGGGAGAGAGGGAAGGACAACAAGAACACAAAAGTTACTCCTTTAAATAATCACGTATATTCAGTAAAAAACACTGCCAAGCCTCAATGGTCGAAGGCCTGGACCCACCGACTCGCGCCGTTGTACACTCACATGAGACAATTTGCAGGAGGCTACGGATCCAATATGCCTCTCTACACATGTGTGGTGTAAACCAGTTCTGAATTATTGTCTTCTTCACAGCTGTAAAACCAGCAAACAACATTCTCTTTTGCATTGAACTAATACAGAGACCAGAATCATCATTAAGAAGACATAAACTTGGGTTAACAGACCAATCAATTCTCAGTAATGATGACAAAACCAGGTTTACATGTGTCCATAGACTGATGACGACAGGACATTCCCAAAACATATGCAGAAAAGTGCCTGATGATGTAGTGTTACATATATGGCAGTTCAAATTTTACTGCAGTTTCATTTTAAATCTTTTGTAAGGAGTTATGTATGCTCTATGAATGACTTTGAAGTAAATAAGACGATGAGCCAGATTTTTAGATGTTAAACTGAGATTAGACCACACTCTCTCCCAGTCGACAGATAAATTAAGGTCAGATAATTCCCTATTCTAAATAGTTTTAATAGAAAGAGGTTTTGTAATACAATCAATAATTTTATTATATATTAAGGAAACAGATGGCCGACCAGCAGATGGTGCAATCCAGTCCCGCATAGGATGAGAGGAAATGGAAGAAGACCAAGGAACGCCATACGCTTTGAGAGCAGAACGTAATTGAAGAAAAACAAAATATGCAGATGCTGGTAGACAAAATTTGTCTCTCAATGCCTGAAATGAACCGAGGCCCTGGTTATCATACATATCACCGCACGTGTTCACACCTAAAGAGGACCAAGAGGGTTGGACAAATGGACGATTTCCACATACAAAGTTAAAATTGTGCCATAAAGGTGTACTGTTACAGAATTTGAAGGGTCAACCTATCCGACGTTCAACCGTTTTCCAGATTTTAATAGAGTTAGCCACAACCAGACCAAATTTATAATTATCCCCTTTTTTTCCAGTGCCAGTAAATAAAATATCTTGAAGTCTATTTGGTTTAACCTTGTCAGCTTCAATCACCCTCCATGAAACTGTAGATTGAGGATCAACCCAATTATGAGGGGCCTTAAGCTGGAATGACCAATAATATAATTCAAAATTTGGTACAGCCAGTCCTCCTGCGCTATTAGGATGTTGTAATGTGGTAAGTTTAATTCTGGGACATTTATCATTCCAGATAAACTTAGAAATTATGGAGTTGATCTCCTTAAAGTAACCTGGAGGGGGAGAAAGTGGTAGCATAGAGAAAAAAAAATTAATCGAGGTAACAAATTCATCTTAACAGTGGAGATTCTTCCTTGGAGAGAGCCTTTAAGATTCTTCCATCTTTGAATGTCATTTTTGACCTTAACTAAAATGTTATTAAAATTGTCTCTGGCAATCTTATGAATGTTTTTATATATGGTAATGCCCAAATAGATGAAAGATTCCTTAATAGGGATAAATGAGGGAATAGAAAAATTAACCTTAACATTGTTAATTGGTATTAAAGCAGATTTGCTCCAATTTATTTTATATCCTGATAGGCTACTAAAATTATCAAATTCCTTAATTACACTAGAGACTGAAACATCAAAGTGGTCTAAATATAGAATAATATCATCAGCGTATAAAGAAATACTATGATTATGGTCATGAATCTTAATCGAAACTTCAGATTTCCTGATGGCTTGTGCTAAGGGTTCGAGAGATAGACAAAACAATAAGGGGGAAAGTGGACACCCCTGCCTCGTTCCCCGCTGTAAAGGGAATGAGGGGGAAATAATATTACCAGTTATGACTGATGCTGCAGGTGAGTGGTATAATGTCTTAATCATAGAAACGAAGTGTTCACCGAAGCCGAAACATTGCAGAACTGCCCACATATAATTCCACTCTAGCCTGTCAAAGGCTTTTTCTGCATCAAGTGAAAAGACCACACAAGGTGTTGGGTGGGAGTCCGCAAAGTCAAGAATATGAAGGAGTCGACGCATATTGTCAGATGCATTGCGCCCCTTGATGAAACCAGTTTGGTCCTCCTTGATCAGACTGTGAATTACCTTCTCCAAACGAGAAGCAAACACTTTAGCATAGATTTTTAGATCACATGGGATAAGCGAAATCGGTCTGTAGCTGGAACAATTTAATGGATCTTTCCCTTTTTTAAGAAGTAATGAAATCAGTGATGTTTTTTGATCTCTATGAAATGCCCCATGTTCAATTGCAAAATTAAATGAGTTAAGCATAAGTATCCCTACCAAATCCCAAATTTCTAAATATAATTCAGGGGGAGACCATCTAGACCCGGCGATTTGCCCTTTTGAAGGCTTTTTAGAGAGACGTGAAGTTCCTCCAAACTTAATGGGGCCTCCAAAGATTTTTTATCCATCTGAGAGATCCGAGGCATTTCCAATTTATCTAAATACTGCTTACAAATTGGTTCATCAAAATCTGTTTCGGCTTTATACAGATTTGTGTAAAAACCTTTAAATATGTCATTAATTGCCACAGGGTTCGTAGTGACCTGATCATCCGATGATTTTATTGCGCTAATATATGCCTTAGACTCGCATTCTTTCAACCTAAGGGCCAATAAATGACTAGGTCTCTCTGATTCAAAATAATATTTTTGTCTAGTCCTATGTAAAATAAATTCTGCCTTTGAGTGTGAAAGTAAATCATATTCTTCTTTTAAAGAGGACAGCTGTGTAGCCTGTTGCTCAGTAAAATGTTGTTTTTGTAATGTTTGGATTTTATTTTCTAATTGTGTAAACTGGTGAGTTCTCGCTTTGGCAAGAGTAGAAGAGAAAGATATACAGAAACCTCGTATAGCACACTTAGTCGTTTCCCACAGTATCTGAGGATCCACATCAGAGGGCATATTAATTTCAAGAAAGTCCTTAATATATTCTTTTAGAGAGGTAATAAAAGTCTGATTACTTAATAATGATATGTTAAAGCGCCATCTAGGGGACTTGGCTTTGACATCGGAAAGAGGAACACTGCACAACATAGCAGAATGATCAGATAATACAATTGGTAATATAGATATAGAGGAATTAGATGAAATTAAAGATGGGCTGAGAAATATGTAGTCTATCCTAGAGAAAGTCTTGTGTCTATTAGAAAATCCTTTGAAGTCCTTAGCTTTAGTATTCTGAATTCTCCATAAATCGATTAAGTTGAGCTCAGTGATAAATTTATTCAATAATGTAGAGGATGGATTGGCTGTTGTATCAGATTGAGACTTATCTAAAGCAGGATTTATGACAGCATTAAAATCACCACCCACCACTAGAGGGCAATCAATCTCCTCAAGTAAAGTTTTGGAAATCTGTGTAAGGAACGCACTGTCTGTCTCATTCGGACCATAAATAGAGACCAATGCTAACCTATTATTATATATTTTGCATCGGATAAAAATAAAATCTACCCTTCTCATCACTACCAAGGTGTTCAATTGTTAAATTTAACTTCCTGTTAACAAGGATAAGCACCCCCTTAGTTTTATTTTGAGCGCAGGAAAAAGCTATTAATATGTAATACTTATTCTGGAAACGTGTCACGTCAGATTGTTTTAAATGTGTCTCTTGTATTAAGGCACAGGAGATAGATTTACGGTGTAAATACTCTAATACACGGGTTCTTTTAACAGCAGAATTTAAACCATTCACATTCAGTGATAAAATATTTAAAGTATGCATAACATCTCTTTATTTTACATAGTCTTTAATGACAACATCAAGGGTAGACAGGGCAAGGTAGACGAGTAGAAACACCGGGAATGACGAATAGACCAGACCAAATGGAATACAAAAGACAGGACTTAAATACACATGGTAATTAACACAAATCACACACACACCTAGAACTGAATTAACTAATAATTACATGAAACGAGGACAGGAAACAAACCATATAAGGAAACAAGAGGTGGGAACACAAGACACACAGGACACAACTCTAACAGTAGTAGACATTTATTTTAAGAAAAATATGAAAATGGTCCAGATTTCAGGAGGAAAGCCCTGAACAGAAACAGTATTTTTTTTCTGTCACATGTCCTCGCAGATATCTAAATGTAGAAATAATAATTGCTTGATAAAACATCTGATTTTAGATTTTAATATTCATATCTAACAGGGCTCAACTTATGATTTTCTTTCTTTATATAATATATGGGCCATTTTATAGAATTTGTGCAAACTGCCTTTGAAAAAAACAACAAAACATTTAAGTATTCAAATCTTAGATGTTTATTAAGATCGTCTAATATGTATTGAAACCCATAATAATATTTAAAATATTAGTAAGCTTAATATATATAAATCATCATTTATTGGGTACTTTCAATTGGGAGGTGGCTGTCCCGAAACGGTGTATGTTTTAGTCCATTGGCCGAGTCTGATTTTAATTAAAGCCATACATTTGTGATCAGGAAATATTCCCTCTAGTGTCCCTCTTATAGCTCACAAGGTGTGAGTAGATAGGTCTCATCATTTTGAGGTAAATGTGCTCAAAAGTAAAAAAAAATATGTGTGTATCTTTAAGGAACTTCACTACTGAACACCTTTTTTCTGCAATTAAGCACACTCTTTTGGGAGTTATTCCATAACATTTAGTTTTTATATGTATACCACTGTTCAGAACTGTGCTAGCTAACCATGTGCTGATTAGCATCTTTGCGCTAGGTTCAAACATATCTAAAACTGTCACTACCGAAACATTTGGTAGTGAGTTTCGGTAGTGACTTCTTTGGTTTTTTTGGGTGTTAAATTGTAACTACCAAAACAGTCACGACCGAAACATGTCATGTTTAGTGACAAAAGGGAACACCTGATTCTCATATTTTGGGGAAATAAACACAATATTAGTACAATTATGCAGTTTTTTTTGTATTTTAGTATGTTTTAGTAGTGTTTTAGTTCATGAGTTAAGAATCTGTAATGTAATGTGGTCGCTACAAAAGTATTTCTGTATAGAAAATATGCAGTCACTACCGGAACATGGGATGTTTTGTCAAAAATAAAGTATAGTGAATTATCAACTAAGATGTTATGATAGTTTCTGGTTCAATGTATATTCAAACTAATGAATCCTTAACTTTGAAATCAGTATAATCAACTTTCTGCCTTGATTCAAAATACAACAAATCTCATAAATTGCACTTGAAATATTGTTAAAAATGTTACTGTTATTGATTATCTCTTTCTAAGACGTTTCCAACTCTGGCTTTGGACCAATTCTCAGAACGTTATTACGCCGAAAATAAAACATTGATTCAACGTCGAAATCACATTGGCTTATCAACCGACACAGCCGACGCATCTGATCGAGATCATAACGTCTGATACAGGTCGAAACTTGGTTAGAGGAATCGGAGATCTACAGGCCTGTAACTGTACTGTACACGGGTAACTAAAATGCATTTTTATTCATTATTTTATATAGTAGTTTATCCGTCTGTCACTATTAGTGGAATATGAAAGTTTTAAAAACAATGACTAACAAAACATTTTAACTCGAGCTTTGTCGAATGGCCTATATGTTTTATTCATTTTATTTTTTCTGCAGACATTTTTTACACAGCTGGCAAATATATATATATATAGGCTACCCTATAATTTTTAAAAATGAATTTCTTTTTCCTTATTTTTGTCTAAATATTTTTCTTCATTACGTCTTGCTTGGTTTTATTTCGTATAATTGCACGTTAAAAATAATTTACTTTGTTATGCAGACGCAAAACGTGAAACGGCAGTCTTATTCGCAGCTTTAGGCTATTTATAGCATTTATATAAATATTTGTAAGATATAATCAGCATATTTTCCTAATCTGTTTTGTGTCTTAATTATTGATCCATGAATTAAAACAAGTTTTATAACGACATAATCTTGATCACAACAACAACTAATGATAAATGTGGAGCGGCATCGGTCCGTTATCATTTTAAAACTCAAATAGCTTCAGTTTTAAGCTATAACTGCATCTGTCTCGGGTGTAGACTGGCAAATTATTTTATAAACCTATAAATGTGTTCGAGTAGCCCTACTACTGGCCCATATTCAGATGTTTGTGCAGAGTGTGGAGTGCATGACAGGGCGCCCGCCAGTGATCGCTTGCATTTTTTTTCCTGATAATAAAACAACATCAGTTCGAAACTCATAATAGGCCTAACTCATATTAATAAATCATTAAAATGTCTACTTTTTTCACACATTCATAATCATTAGGTGACTTTTGCCTCTGCTTTGTGGCAAACTTTATGCGTGTGCTTGAGCGTGGAATATATTAAGGCTCACTGTGGATTATAAACTTTGGATAAACATGCGATAAATTCCTCTTTTAGAGCTGTCAAGTCCGTAACGAGAGATGTCAGGTTGACTACATTGATTTTCCCTCTGAAACACAAAAGCGAAAACTGAGATAAAAAAAAAAAAAAACACACATATATATATATATATATATATATATATATATATATATATATATATATATATATATATATATATATATATATATATATATATGTGTGTTTTATGAATAGACAACCTTACATCATTATTGCTTATGGCTTGTGCATTGTAAATCGTATACAAAATAGCCTATGTTGTCTCCCCAAAAACTCTGTCTTTTTTGTCATGTCCATCTAAAATCTAAAACACGTTTATAGACTAATACTTTTTTGAAGTCTGGACTTTATTTTCAGGAATTTAGAAAAATATACAGAGATGGTTCAACATAGGTCTAATGAATATCCTATTTCTATGAGAATTAATGTGTTGACTGCGAATGTCACGTCAATAACGCTGGGATTGCTCTAATGTGATGCTGGTCTTGAAATACCAGTACTTGCTTTTTTTGTCCAAAGTTGTGATGCTAGGTTTTGAAACACTGCAAAAAAAAAAAAAAAATAAAAAAAAATCCACAATTTCAACTGTTTTTGTGAACGTTCATAAAATATTGTGCTTCACATTTTCATTCATTTTACTGTTTATTTATTGTTTTATTATTATTATTATTATTATTATTAAATAAAGAATCGATTTAGGTGTATCTGGCCCCTTAACTGCCCAAGTTTCTCTTGTGGCCCCTTAGGAAAATTAATTGCCCACCCCTGGTCTACATGCAAGCAGGCTTTCTAATGAAATAAGGTGGTTGAGTGTACATAAAAAATAAAATAAAAAAAACCACCTTAAACTATAACAGTGCTGCTTTATCCGACTATAACGTGCAGGGTGTCATAGAGCTACATTTAGATTTATATGATTAGTTTATATGATTGTTTGTGTAAATTCTGCATGACTGTGACGTGATTTAATGCGTGCACGCGGAACATTGGAGCCGCAATCAACAGGCGCGTTCACTTGAAGCAGCGCTGAGCAGAATGATCACCGTATCACATCAAAGTACCGCGAGAACGATATGAAAGCAGTCGGATTCGAATCGCTCTCGCGGTACTTTGATGTCATAAGGTGATCATTAGCTGCTTCAAGTCGAACGCGCCTAAAACTGGAGCGGCGGGAGTTGTCATGGAAACGGAGCGGCAACACAAGTCTGACAAGCAGGAAGCTCCATTTCTCGCTGCTGTTTTTACTGTTTTCGGTAAGTTTAGTCACTAAAATCTCACAAATATTAAATACAGCTATTCCTGACACCTCTCTTGCTTGTATTTGACTCGCTTCTGGTGAAATTAGTTCATAGAAATGGTTTAGTGTCTTCGAACAAGTCCGTTAGCATCTTAGCCGTTTTCAAAGGACGTAAAGTTAGGCTAACTCCATAGACTGAGCTCTTTTTGAAAGTTTGGGATTTTAATCACATCTTTATGTGTAGATGAGAGGTTTTGACAGTTCTGTAAAAGTTTTGCTGGTAAATTTTCAGTGGGTGATTGGAAATAGGCTCATTTATTTAACCTAAACATAACCTACACTGTACCGTTAATCGGTGACGTCACTTACATCAGCGGGACTATTAACTAAATCTAGTTCAAACCTATTTTGTCAAATATTGATAAAAAACTGTTCTGTGACTTCAGAAGAAAAACGAAATCACGGCAACATGGGATGCTCCAAGATTTTTCAATTTCTGAAGGGAGCCGCAGACGGAGACGTAAGGAGCACAAGTGAACAGCTTCTTAACATTTGAAGAGGGCTTTGACATCCACAAATAAGAATTATGAGCAATATTAAATAAGTAAACCTAGAAGCAAATTATGTTATGTTAAAAAAATGTTTTCTGTATATGCTTCTTTATTATTTCTACATTGCACCTGCTCTAGCTTGGTTCCTTGTAATAAACCTGGCTGGCATTGTATACTAAATATTGTTGGCTCTGTGACAAATTGCTTGTTATGTTCCTACATTCATACATGTTGATGGCCTGCACCCCAGACTTAGAGCGGACCTCCTGTCGGACAACATCTCCCAGGCACAATGAACCATGTGGCTAGTAAGATAACCTCAAACATACATGTTCAAAATTCAGTAAAATATTTTGTGTTTTTGAAAATAAGTCTCTTATGCTCACCAAGGCTGAATTTATTAAAAAATTCAGATAAAAAATAAAAACAGTAATGTGAAATATTATTACAATTTAAAATAGCTGTTTCTGTGTGAATATATTGTAAACTGTCATTTATTTCTGTGATCAGAGCTGTATTTTCAGCATCATTACTCCAGTCTTCAGTGTCACATGATCTTCAGAAATCATAATAATATGCTGATTTGCTGCTCTAGAAACATTTCTGATTATTATCAATGTTGAAAACAGTTGTGCTGCAGAATATTTTTGTGTGATTTTTGATCAATTTAATGCATCCTTGCTGAATAAAAATAAACAAACAAACAAACTTTACACTGTTAAAACATTCACACAAAAATACTCAGCACAGCTTTTTTTTTTTTACATTCATATTTGGGTCGTTCTACAGAAACATCCACTTTTGGTTTGGCAAGATGTCTTAAAATGTATTTCTTTTTTTAACATTTAAACTTAGACCACATTATTAAATTACCTTTTGACTTTATGAATACACATAAATGACAGCTTAATTATTTTTATGTTTTTGTGCATTTATTTAAAGACCACATGTAACTTTTTTTGTCACTGGTGTTACCTTCTTTGTCAATTTTAGAGGTTTTTAAGAAATATTATTTCTCGATTTATTTCAGCACATGTAGTCAGAGTTACAGAAAAACAATGATAATGCAACAAATAAGGAGATTGTTTTATTTATTTTAACCAGATTTGTGAAAAGTGTGATTGAATGATGTTAGTACATTTGAGCAACCATGTATTTGTTATAACAATGGAAATATATATATAAAAAAAAACAGTTATAAACAAGTAATGATGCAATCCTTTAAATCTTAACTCTTGAGTGAAGCAGAATTCAATGGATGTAAAATTATTATCATGCCACATGTGACACATTTTATGTAATGTGACAGAAAAAAAAAACACGGTAACACCAGTGACACAATGAATCACCATGACATACATTAGACCAAAGACACTTATTCTTCAGCTATAATTAGTAGATGAGCCTAAATTGTTACATTTGACATACAATTGGCAATTAGTGAAAGCAGTTAGTAAAGGAACATAAACATAAACTGATCTTCACTGGTGTTACCCATAAAGAAGGTAACACTAGTGACAGTAACACCAGTGACAGATTTGATGAAAAATGCATTTTGCAAAATGTCTGCTGCAAGGTATGAAACCACATGTTGTCAATTGTGTACTCACTAAATTAAGTAGTTTAATCCATTTGTATTCTAGTTTTTTTTTTTTACAATTCCCTGACAATAAAGTAGGTCATACCAGTGACTTCAACTAAAAGCTTTGTATGAAATCATGAGATAAATGAGAACATTTCTGATAACTGAAAAGAGACAGTAGACTTATCATGGGCCTTTTTTCATAGATCTTCAGTAAATAGGAAGAAGGAAGTCAAGTGATGTCATTAGTGTGATTTTTATTTCAAAATAAATGATTTTTGTTAAGCGGTAACACCAGTGACACAACTTCAGGGTCCACTACTTTCATTATACTGTATATTTTATAATATTTATTTCGTTTTTTGTGTCATTTACATCATATATTTGACAGTTATGAATACATTATTGCCTTTTAAATGTAGAAAAACCTGTTTTTGACCTCAAAATAAAGCACGTTCCCTCTGTACATGGCTGTGGGGATGAGCAGTTTTGTGGTGCTTGGAATTCTTTATAATTAATTAAAAACAAATGTTGCCACATTGATTGCTCAAGAAGGTGTAATTGTTGAAATAACACATTTTTTCATTTTAAAATATATATATATATAAAAAAATTGTAACCCTAAAGTCTTTTTCAAGTGTTATATTTCTGTAGAGGCCAGGGACAGAAAAATGGACGTTTCTATAGAATGACCCATTTATCAGAAATGTTTCTTTGGTAAAATCAGCATATTTATTTATTTAGTCATTTAGCATATGCTTTTATCCAAAGCGACTTACAAATGAGGACATAAGACGCAATCAAACCAACAAAAGAGCATATTAGAATGATTTCTGAAAGATCATGTGACCCTGAAGACTGGAGTAATGATACTGAAAATACAGCTTTGTTCACAGCAATCAATTACATTTTAACATATTCACACAGAAAACATCTCATAACCTTGCACTTCAATTATATGTGATGAAATAAATAATATTTTGTCTGAAATAATATGAACAGCAGCTATTCTGATCTTTCTCCTTTTGGTTTCCTGTTTATATCTTGGGATGTCCATCCCATGGTTACTAGAATTTACACCAGTTCCAGTTTGGATCCAGCCTGGCGTGTGAAGACTTCAGAAGATGCCAACAGTGACAAAGACTGCAGATGATGGCAACAATGAACAAGGTTTACCTGTTCTCTGAATTACTTGTATAGAGATTTCACCATTTGTGACCAGTGCAGGCAAAATGAGTCAAAATGAACAAATTTAAAAAAAAAAATGTCACTTTTTCACATTCTCCAATAAAAGACCTTCAAAATGATATGAGTTATTAGAATCGGACGAAAAATGACTGCGCTACACCCGTTTGAATTCGATAAAGTCAGCAAAGACCATTTTGAGAAAAACTGATTTAAAGTTTTCTGAAGGTTCCAAAGCAAAATCACCTAGCAACTAGGGATGTGCGCTACGACTAATTTGACTGTCGTTTAAACGGAAGTTTTGTATCCGACTAGTCTAAAAGCTAGAAACCCCCCAAAAATGGCAAAAAAAACAAACAAAACAAAACTGTGCGTGTGTCTATATAACAGCATACAGTTGAAATACTTAATCTTTGAATCACACTGTCAAATCCCTCAATGAATTCTGCAAAAAAATAGGTCACGATTATGCCTTATGCTTGCCTCGCGTTATCATCAATTAATTTTAGGCGGTCGTTAAACAGAAAAAAAGGAAGAGCATACACTCGTCATAAACCAGTGCATAGCTTATTTATTCAGATCGGCTGGAGCAATACAGAAATTGAAAATCAATCAATAGACTGACAGAATTCTTCATTTTCATATAACGTTAGCCAACATATTAAAACAAAAGTTTAAAACAATAGGAAAGTTTATCAAGGAATAGCATTAAAACGGCTTTTAAAAATGTACTTCATGTTGGCTATATTGTCTAAAAACAAAAAGCTCGTTTTACTTACTCAGTCTGCGCATTTGTTCAGTGAATTTAACATGTTAACGTGGTCTGGCGAAAGACGGGACTAGAGGCGATTCTGCAAAAAAAGTGCTCGACAGGAACTGAGGTCTCAGGCACACAGAGAAATAACTACAAGCAAGCAGACAGTTTCGAAAAGATCCTGGAAATCCTGCAGCACCACCGAAGTGGGTCTTTGTTTAGAGGAATAGACAGCGCGGATAGGATCGCGGACCGCAGCGGCAGGTTGTAGTGTATGACATGATTGACATTTGGCTTTGGCTAGCCTCCAAGCTAACGCATACATGCCTGTATTGAATATGATTACGTATAGCTCCAGTAAAGTTATTGTAAGCCAATTTGACATTACACAGTTTACAAAAAACGTTTCCATTTCCTTCTAATTCAAAATAATCCCACACCTAGCTGGTCTTTCGCGTGGAGCTTGCCAACTGACATGAAGAAAACGCATGTGAGGTAAAATTATAGTTCCCGCCCAGATACGCTTTTAAAAATATTTATATATTTTGATATGTATTCTTTTTCAAAAGTTTTATTTTAACTGTTCTTTAAAATGTTTTAAATGTAACGTTAAAATGATGGTAATTTGAATGATAAAATCATCATTTTTTTTCTCTCGTGTAGTCGACTATTGTTTTCAGTGTCGTAGTGTTGGGCGATATGGTAATTTTTCATATCGTCATATCGCCAGCCTGTGAGATCGCCGATACACGATATTATCGTGCATGGGTGGTTGTGGGCAAGAGAGAGACTCTCTGTACTTGTCATATTTCATAACTATTTGGTGATTTTAAACCGCACGTGCGTGAGAGAGAGCCTGGAAGTACCAATAACCGAAATAATATACTTTCAAACATACTGAAAAACTAACATGTTAAATATAAAAATATTTAAAACAGCTAGTTCATAGTCGGATACAGCAGTCATACGTCGCTATTAGGACCGCGTGTCCTACTGTGACAAGTTATCAGTCTAAAAATCAGTCAAGGTGAGAATCAAAAGTAGATTTATTTTAAAGACCAACAGTTTAACACTAAATGTTGGACATAAACATGTTAAAGATAAAAGTATTTTCAGGTAAGTTCATATTTTTGGAGTAAAGTTAAATTAAAAGGATAGGCAGGCTACATCAGTCATGCAGCACTCCGGACCGTGCGCCCCATGACGAGCCCAGTTTTATACTGATAACTTATTAACTGCATATTTTTATAATAACAATGATGAAGAATAAGCATCCATGTGTTTTGTTAATGTGCTGTAAAGAAAACGAAATGCTGCCGATGCAGTTTCGTCATGTTCATTTATAGCTCGAAACTGTCAGTCTCTTTTTGCACTCTTGACATAGCCTAATTTGTAAATAAAGATTATCACCCTGCAGTTCAATTTTGATGTGGGCTTAGTTTTAGAGTCCGTTTTTAAAACATTTCCAATGAGGAGGAGAAGCCTAAAGGCTTCTTCACTTTCTGCATTCCGTTCCTTTCCGTCTTGCGCACAGCCGCGTCCGCGCAGCATTCAAAGTATACTCAGCCGCAGAAGAGTGCGGACGGACGAGCTCAACACATGTGCAGGACCACCAACTTGACTTGCGCGGTCTCAAAAATTGCCTGCACTCGGACGGGGTGCGCGACTGTCCGCGAGCCCTCTTGATGACGAAAATGATGTAATAAGGATAGTGCGCGGACGGCCGAAGTATACTTTATTCGTCATTTGCGCGTGTGTGTGAAGTGCGGCACTGAGGTGAAATAGCGGGGCAATTTGATAGCCCAATAATAATAGGCCGCCTAACAATAATAATAATAATAATAATAATAATAGTTTTATACATTAATAGGAGATTGAGCCTAACATCGTCTTGACTATCGACAAAGACATTTGCTATCGTCATATCTCTGACTATCGTCGATATACGATACTATCGTCTATCGGCACAACCCTACAGCGTCGACTAGTAGGAGCTGTACCGACTAGTCGACTAGACCCGCACATCCCTACTAGCAACATTAATTATTTCCACCCAATTCCTTTCGTAATAATCATTACTAGATTAATAATCACAATATAGCTATTTTTTATTTTATCTTTGTTGTTATTAATATGAACCAATGCAAAAAAAAAAAAAATATATATATATACAGGTGCTGGTCATATAATTAGAATATCATCAAAAAGTTGATTTAGTTCACTAATTCCATTCAAAAAGTGAAACTTGTATAATGTATACATTCATTCCACACAGACTGATATATTTCAAGTGTTTATTTCTTTTAATTTTGATGATTATAACTGACAACTAATGAAAACCCCAAATTCAGTATCTCAGAAAATTAGAATATTACTTAAGACCAATACAAAGAAAGGATTTTTAGAAATCTTGGCCAACTGAAAAGTATGAACATGAAAAGTATGAGCATGTACAGCACTCAATACTTAGTTGGGGCTCCTTTTGCCTGAATTACTGCAGCAATGCGGCGTGGCATGGAGTCCATCAGTCTGTGGCACTGCTCAGGTGTTATGGAAGCCCAGGTTGCTCTGATAGTGGCCTTCAGCTCTTCTGCATTGTTGGGTCTGACATATCGCATCTTCCTCTTCACAATACCCCATAGATTTTCTATGAGGTTAAGGTCAGGCGAGTTTGCTGGCCAATTAAGAACAGGGATACCATGGTCCTTAAACCAGGTACTGGTAGCTTTGGCACTGTGTGCAGGTGCCAAGTCCTGTTGGAAAATGAAATCTGCATCTCCATAAAGTTGGTCAGCAGCAGGAAGCATGAAGTGCTCTAAAACTTCCTGGTATATGGCTGTGTTGACCTTGGACCTCAGAAAACACCAGCAGATGACATGGCACCCCAAGCCATCACTGACTGTGGAAACTTTACACTGGACCTCAAGCAACGTGGATTCTGTGCCTCTCCTCTCTTCCTCCAGACTCTGGGACCCTGATTTCCAAAGGAAATGCAAAATGTACTTTCATCAGAGAACATAACTTTGGACCACTCAGCAGCAGTCCAGGCGAGACGCTTCTGATGCTGTCTGTTGTTCAAGAGTGGCTTGACACAAGGAATGTGACAGCTGAAACCCATGTCTTGCATACGTCTGTGCGTAGTGGTTCTTGAAGCACTGACTCCAGCTGCAGTCCACTCTTTGTGAATCTCCCTCACATTTTTGAATGGGTTTTGTTTCACAATCCTCTCCAGGGTGCGGTTATCCCTATTGCTTGTACACTTTTTTCTACCACATCTTTTCTTTCCTTACATTTACATTTAGTCATTTGGCAGACGCTTTTATCCAAAGCGACTTACAATTGGGGAGTACATAAAGCGATTCATCTTGAAGAGGCAATCAGACAGAGGAAGTGCTAGTAACACCAAGTCTCAGTCATTGTTCAAATAAGTACAAGCTAGCAAGGGAAGGAGAGAAAGATAGAGGGAAAGGTTTTTTTTTTTTGGAACAAGTTTAGGATGAAGTCAAGTAGTGCCGAAAGAGATGAGTCTTCAGTTGATGCTTGAAGATTGACAGGGATCCAGCATTCCGGATAGGGGTGGGAAGATTATTCCACCATCCAGGAATGGTGAATGAGAATGTTCTGGAGAGTGATTTTGAGCCTCTCTGTGATGGTACCACAAGGCGTCGCTCACTAGCAGATCTCAGACTTCTGGAGGGGATGTAGATTCGTAATAGTGAGTGGAAGTAGGAGGGTGCTGAGCCTGTGGTCGTTCTGTATGCAAGCATCAGTGTCTTGAACTTGATGCGAGCTGCCACTGGTAGCCAGTGCAGTGAGATGAAGAGAGGTGTAACATGGGTTCTTTTGGGCTCATTGAAGACCAGTCGTGCCGCAGCATTCTGAATCATTTGTAGAGGTTTGATTGTGTTTGATGGAAGACCAGCCAGAAGAGCATTGCAGTAGTCCAGCCTAGAAACGACAAGGGCCTGGACAAGAAGTTGCGCAGCATGCTCTGTCAGGAAGGGCCTGATTTTTCTGATGTTGTGTAGCGCAAACCTGCAAGATCGAGCAGTCTTTGCAATGTGTTCTTTGAAGGTCAGCTGGTCATCAAAGATTACACCAAGATTTCTGACTGAAGTTGATGGGGTAATTATTGATGTGCCTAATTGAATCGAGAAGTCATGCTGTAGAGTCGGAGTGGCAGGGATGACAAGAAGCTCAGTCTTTGCCAGGTTGAGCTGTAGGTGATGTTCTTTCATCCATGCCGAGATGTCCGCCAGGCAGCCTGAGATCCGTGCAGCTACCGTTGGATCATCTGGTTGAAAAGAGAGATAGAGCTGTGTGTCATCGGCGTAGCAATGGTAAGAGAAGCCATGTGCCTGTATGATGGGTCCCAGTGATGTAGAGTATGTGGAGAAGAGGAGGGGTCCAAGAACCGATCCCTGAGGAACCCCAGTGACCAGTTGATGTGCTTTGGATACCTCCCCACCCCAGGCCACCCTGAAGGATCTACCGGTGAGATAGGATTCAAACCAGCGAAGTGGAATCCCAGTGATACCCAGCGATGAGAGGGTGGACAGGAGGATCTGATGATTGACAGTGTCAAAAGCAGCAGAAAGATAGAGCAGAATGAGGACTGATGATTTGGAATCGGCCTTTGCGACTCGCAGGGCTTCAGTGACTGAGAGTAGCGCAGTCTCTGTTGAATGGCCACTCCTGAAACCTGACTGTTTAGCATCCAGTTTGTTGTACTGTGAAAGAAACAGTGAGAGCTGGTTGAAGACAACTCGTTCGAGTGTTTTCGCTAGGAATGGAAGGAGAGAGACAGGTCTGTAGTTTTCTAAAAGAGAAGTGTTTAATGTAGGTTTTTTGAGCAGTGGGGTTACCCGGGCCTGCTTGAACGCTGTGGGGAAGATGCCAGTGCGGAGAGATGTGTTGATAATGTGTGTGAGTGCCGGTAAGAGTGTGGGAGAGATTGCTTGGAGAAGGTGAGAGGGGATTGGGTCTAGAGGACATGTTGTAGGATGGCTGGAGAGGAGAAGTTTGGATACTTCCACCTCGGTGAGGGGACAGAAGGAGAAGATGGGAGTTTGAGCAGTGGATGTGGTTGGTTGGAGGTCCTGTGTGTGTGGAGTTGTGAACTGGTTACCGATTGTTCTAGTTTTGTCGGTGAAAAAAGTGGCAAAGTCGTCAGCTGTTATAGAAGTGGTGGGCGGTGGAGGAGGGGGACAGAGGAGAGAATTAAATGTTCTGAAGAGATCACGCATGTCAGGAGCGCTGTTGATCTTGTTGTGGAAGTGTGAGGATTTGGCAGTGTGGACTTCAGTAGAGAAAGACAAAAGCAAAGACTGATACCTAGTCAGGTCTGACGGATCGTTTGATTTGCGCCATTTTCTCTCTGCCGCTCTGAGTTTGGTCCGATGCTCACGAAGAACATCGGATAACCAGGGGTTAGAAGGGGCAGCCCGTGCTGGCCTGGAGGAGAGGGGACAAATGTCGTCTAGACAAGAGGTTAAGGTAGAGCATAAAGTGTCAGTAGCTGCATTCACATCCAGAGATGTGAAATGGGTAGGTGAGGGAAGAGAGGAGGATACTACAGAGGAAAGAAGGGTGGGGGAAAGGGAGCGTAGGTTACGTCTGAAAGTAACCGGTAAGGGAGCTGGTGGCACCTGGGTAGTAAAATGTAAGGTAAATGTAATGAAGAAATGGTCAGAGATATGTAGTGGTTGTACCAGAATGTTATCTGTAGTACAGTTGCATGTGTAAATTAAATCAAGTTGGTTGCCTGATTTGTGCGTGCTAGTAGTGGTAAGGCGTTTGAGATCAAATGAAGCTAGGAGTGAATGGAAGTCTGTAGCATAAGGCCTGTCTAGGTGAATGTTGAAATCGCCAAAGACTAAGAGTGGAGCGCCATCCTCCATGAAAGAGGATAGCAGGCCGTCCAGCTCCTCTAGGAAGGTTGCTAGAATTTGGCCAGGGGGACGATAGATTACTACTATCTGGAGTTTTATGGGAGCCGTTACAGTAATCGCATGAGATTCAAATGAGTTGTGATTGCCCAGGGGAGAGTGGGTTGAGTATTTCCAATTGTTTGAAATGAGCAGACCAGTGCCCCCACCCCGGCCAACTTGCCTTGGGGTGTGAGAGAAAGAGAAATTGTGAGACAGAGCAGCCGGGGTAGCGGAGTCTTCTGGACGAATCCAGGTCTCAGTCAAGCCCAATATCCTTCACCTCTGTATTAATGTGCTTGGACACAGAGCTCTGTGAACAGCCAGACTCTTTTGCAATGACTTTTTGTGTCTTGCCCTCCTTGTGCAAGGTGTCAATGGTAGTCTTTTGGACAACTGTCAAGTCAGCAGTCTTCCCCATGATTGTGTAGCCTACAGAACTAGACTGAGAGACCATTTAAAGGCCTTTGCAGGTGTTTTGAGTCAATTAGCTGATTAGAGTGTGGCACCAGGCGTCTTCAATATTGAACCTTTTCACAATATTCTAATTTTCTGAGATACTGAATTTGGGGTTTTCATTAGTTGTCAGTTATAATCATCAAAATTAAAAGAAATAAACACTTGAAATATATCAGTCTGTGTGGAATGAATGTATACATTATACAAGTTTCACTTTTTGAATGGAATTAGTGAAATCAACTTTTTGATGATATTCTAATTATATGACCAGCACCTGTATATATAACGCAGAGAATATGATTAATTGTTTTTTTTAAGTAATAATCTCATGAGAAACGGTCTGTATGTAGATACTCTGAACGCTAACCGGAAACTCCCGAACCGTAATAAGTTGAACGCGGAAGTAGTTGTCAAGTAGTTCATTGACTCTGAGTTTAAACAGCTCGGTTTCTCATCACTGAACTCATGTTTATGATGAACTGATTCACCAGAAATGAGACGCTACTTTTGTGTGACTCGTGTCTGGACGCGCTTATTTACTCACAAACAACAGTTAATATATTTTACATAAGTCAATAATAAACAATTAATTTTCCATCGCTTGTAAAACTTTCGAGTTGATTGAACGGGGTTTAAAGATGCTTTAAACACAAACCTTTCTTCAGTCGAGTCTCAATAGATGCAGGAGCGCGGCACATACTTATGACGTCACACCATAGCGCCAAAATAAAAGCCCTGTTCATGCGCTGCTGTCTAAAAACATTCACACAGAACATGATATACACATAATTAAAGAGTTGATAGAAACTCAGAGTTTAATGTATGCATGGAAAACATATTTAAATGTACGTTGTCCAATTATGTGCTGAAAATATTAGGAAACTACTGTGAGAAAACAGATATAAATTACAAATGTGATTAGAATAAAATAGTCTGAGTTCATTCAAAGATAGCAGCTGAGTGAACTATTCAGCCAATTAAGTGTGTAGCCATGCTCATGAGTCTACTTTTTCTAGTTATTTTTGCCATATGAATACATTTTACAAAAAAAAAAAATTACTAGTTTGTTCTAAACAGTAATTCGGGCTTTAAATACCCCCAACATAAGTGAAACATATGTACCAAATCATTACAAGAACTTTCGTCGTGGACTCATTAAACGGTTACGATGTGACAAACAAAAAAAAGTTTCCTTTATTCCTTGCCACAAAGTAACTTTTGTGACGGTGTTTAAAAGTGAGCGATTTTTACACAAAACGATCTGCTTAAAGATTGCTGCTTCTTTCAGTGCTAACTTACTATACGTAAGTGCTATACGTATTTTAATGTTAAAACACTCACCTTTTCTTTCTTTCATTTTTCTTGTTTTAGGGACATGTGGAGGAGACGGAGGAGTAGATGTGGAGTAAATGGTGCAATGTTCAAGCTTCTGAAGAAAACCTTTGTTCATTTACATGTTTAGAAACCTGTTTACCATTTTTGTTATTTGTGCTTTATATCTATAGTAAAATAACTGAATTAATCAAATTCCGAGTCTTTCATATGTCATTGAAAAAGTCTCTAAAATAGTTTTGGGCAAATGAGGACAAGGTAAATTATAACGACGTCCGCCCAGTTAGATTAAGAATTAAAATGACGAACTGGTTCAATATTATCCATCTGCCAGGACCGCATTTACAGGACCCTAGTTTTGGAGGACCGAAAAAAGTGCCACCAAGGCAGTATTTCCACAGTTTTAACTACATTAGAGGTTTTTTTTTTTTTTTTTATTACACCCAAATTCTACTTTCTTTATTGCAATTAAACCTGGTTCCTATAAATGTTGAGTAATTATTGGGTCTAAGTAGCATAATATAATAACTCAAGTAAAATAAGCAAGGAATCATGGTATAGTCTTTTCAGTCACTAAATCAACCACATTTTCAAGTACAGAGGGACACAAGACACAAGGATGACTCTGGGGGTAGATTTAAGATTGTGTATATTTTATAAAATAATATATTACAACAGTTGAACTTGAACACACACAAAAACAAATTTGTTCATGACATGAACCACATAGAAAGAACTTGATGGACAACGTCTTCACTGACTCCTAAGAGAGAGAAAGAGAGAGAAGTTTATGAAATAATGAACATTTAGTTGAACATGTTCTACTCTCTAATTTTAAATTTCATATTTAAAAGATCTTAGTTACCACAGAGCGCACACACAATATATACGATACAAAAATAATTATATCAATCTTCATACCAATTAATGTACATAATACTATTATTGCACACTGTTCAAAGATTTGGATTTTTTTTTTTTTGATGTTGTGGGAACAAAGGTTTTTGAAACATTCATGTCAATAAAGCCCATCTGAACTGAGAAAAAAAATGAGAGAGATGCAAGAAATCTGAATAGAAATAACATATTATTGACATGACTTTTCATGACCTTTAAATATTTAAAGCACACATTGTGATGTATGCAGCAGCACTACCTACCACCTGGATGCTCGCCCCTCTTTTCTCAATTGTTTCTCCATCACCCTATTAAATTCTTCCACTAGTAAATGGAGAACATAATCACTGCTAGGTTAACAGAAATACTTTTGCCACAAAAAATTATTTTGCCACAATTATTACAATTATTTCGTGGTAATAGGATTTTTAAGTGTATTGTGTGATAGTTGTTAGTGAAGGAACAACTGACTTTAAAGCTAGAATATGCAGAATTGGAGAAACGAGCAAGACTAAGGTAGATTTTGAAAGCAATCAACCGAAAATATTCCACCCCCTACATTTAGGGCTTATTTCAAAGCCAAACCTCCAAAACAAATGGACATGCACTGCCTGAGTACTGCTGGAGTACTCCGCTGAAGATCAATGAGTGCATGGGCAGATTGTGTGCAGGTAGGCAGGTATGTATTTAGAGATGCAGGTAGGCGACCAATCACAGACAGGATTTTTATTGGCCTGTGACTGCCAATAAATGGGCCGCATAGTTGACAATATTTTTAACAAAAGCTCTGGTTGATTTATTTACTGTGAGTCTGTAATGATGAATATGTCTAAGTACCACCAAATGCTGTTCAGCTCCCGGTGACTGTATCTTTTCCTCTGCAGTGCGGTCAAAGACAGCCTGCATGTGGGCAGGAATTTCCTCAGTGATGGCACGCTTCCTTGGCACTCTGAATATTGGCTGAAGGGTTCCCTGTAACAAGCTTCTGGCCTCATCAGTCCAGAAGGCAAACCTCTGGCCATACCTTTCAAATATTAACAACAAGATTAATCTAAAGTATTGCATAAAAAAATATTGGTGTCTACTTATAACATGAAGTTAATGTAGTCAACAGGTGAATATACACATATTGTTTAGGGCTGTCATACCCATCAATTTTAAAACACTCCATTAGAAGAAGACACCACCACGTCCAAATCAAAGGCATGTCCATCTGAAAGAAATGTGACAATGATAAGGAGAGTCTTTAGTTTTTAATGTATCGCTTTACTTCAAGATTAACAAGTATGTATATAAGAAACATTTAAAGCATCAATTTCATCCTTATAAACATTTTTTTGAATCAACTCACCTCTTGGAATTGAAACACTGTGCTTGTCACAATGGAAAGTGTATACTGAAACAGAGAAGGAGGAAAACATTTGATTTACTATGTTGACAGAAACATGCAAATGGTTTCCACACACACACACACACACACACACACACACAAAAAGCACACTTTACCATAAAAACATAAAAATCCCAGTCATTTCCACAGATCTGGCGTGGCAAGCCCTATAATCAACAAAAAAATAAGGTAAGATTAGTGATACATGAAACATGACTGATAGATCAAAGGTATCTCTCCAAATGGTATTTCACTTTGCTCAACGTTTTTGGCTGAAACAAAGCAGAACGGCAGTGAAACTCCTTGCAGCATGTAGTGCATCTCTTTAGTTCAGGAAAGGATCTCCCTTCTTGGATTGATATGTGTTTCTTGAAAAACATTTTAAAGTTAATTTCATACAAATAAATAGACATAAATGAGGCCTAAGCCTAGTACTTGACCAATTTATTTATTTATCTTTTGTCATACTATTGCCTGCCCTGAGCTGTGTCCTTGAAAGCACTTCATATGGAGTACAGTAGCTACACAGTAAATGACACAATCTAACACGTGGTATTTTAACAGTCAATTATTATGATGGCCTCTCTGTTATGTCTGACTATTACAATGTCATATGTCTCAACCAACATTATAAAACCATGTCAAAATGAAGAGACGTACTCATAACATGTATTGTGGGGTAACATTAAACAGGCTGACTGTGAGCACGTGAGTTAAAACATTAAGATTATTTTAACTTACTTAATTAAAATGGAAAAACAATGAGTAGTTAAGCTTTCACAATGAACGTGCTACAGTTTATTGTGCTGTCAATAAGTCAACACAGGCTTATCACGCAACAGTTTCGTTAAATGAATGTGCTAACAATTCATTTCACAGCATTAGAGGCTAATATATGATGGCTATGCATTCAAGACTATTTAGCAAATTACGATCACTTCGGCTACGTTAACTTTCCAATGAAATGCATCACAATTGTTTTTAATGTTAAACAAATAAAAATTGATTCACATTTGATACTCACACTCTGATTGTCATCCATCTTCGCTGGTCCTCCAATTCGGTAGGTGGCAATGTCACTAAATCCCTAGGGTCCTAGAAATGCGGTCCTAGGACTGCGTTCCTGAAAATGCAGCCTCCGGTTTTGCAGGCAGATGCTACTCAACTGGTTACCAACACACGACTATAGATCCATGAGGTCGCCATGACGTTGCCACGATGTCGCAGTTACTTACTGGCAACGTCACAAAGTTACGTTGTGGCGACATACATGCACCTTTCACTTTTCCGGTTATCACGACAAAACTTTGGTCACCAGATTACGCTGCAGTTACAGAACAAAACCTTACATTATTTACTTATACACTTACAGGTGCATCTCAATAAATTAGAATGTCGTGTTTATTTCAGTAATTCAACTCAAATTGTTAAACTTGTGTATTTAATAAATTCAATGCACACAGACACACTCTGCACACTCCCAAGTGTTTGAATCAGCTTTGCTTGACTGTATTCTCAAGCTTGCTGTCATCCCTGTTGCTTGTGCACCTTTTCCTACCCAAATTCTTCCTTCCAGTCAACTTTGCATTTAATATGCTTTGATACAGCACTCTGTAAACAGCCACACCTTTCAGTAATGACCTTCTGTGACTTACCCTCTTTGTGGAGGGCGTCAATGTTCGTCTTCTGGATCATTGCCAACTCAGCAGTCTTCCCCATTATTGTGGTTTCAACTTTTTCATTTCAATTAACTAATTTATTGAGATGCACCTGTACTTTCAGTGGGGCACAAAAGGAGATGTAAGGCAGAACATTAAGAGACTGACAGCATCAGTCACTGTTCACTATCATTGATTATTTTCTATATAATAAAATAAATTAATGGTGACTGAGACTATGCCACTTTCTCCTTTTGTGTTCCACAAAATAAAGACATATGGGTGAGAAGATGATTTATAAAGAATTTATACCCTTGAAAATTGAAGAGAGGTACATCGCAGATCTATCAGTTTCCCTTTGCAATTAAAACTTAAGTTCTTTGTAATTATCAGGGATGTGAATTTATCAGGTCAGGTCTGAAAAAGGTGATGAAGATGTAACCCACAATTGTAATATCAGTCATCACAGACAATAAATATTGTTTTAATGGCTTTTTTATACATGTAATATCACTCCATAATTACATTTTATTTAAAGTTGTGCAGCGTTTGGGGGGCACTTTTTTAATTATTTGCATAATTTTTTATCTTTTGTATATTTTCATATAAAATGGCAACATTTTATGTAAAATGTACATTTCTAATCTTTATTAATGCTGTCACGCTCGCTATATAAAAATCATGTAAAGTGAATGTCGTACAGTCTCTTGTTTGAGAAAAACGAGTTGAAAGCGCCTTCCGCGAGCGCAATTCGAGACGGAGTGAAACACGGACAAATGCGTTTCATCCATTCACCCACCCCCCCCCCCCCCCCCCCCGGCGACACAGTTTTGCGTAGGGCACCCAGGAGTCTAGGATCGACACTGCCTATAAGGTATTTTAAGAGAGATTATTTTGTGAATAAAATATTTTATCCAAAAATAAAGCGTCTTATCACTTACCTTTATTTTGTTTCTTATCCATATAACTTACAGAAGGAGATGTTAGGCAGAATGATGTGTCATTCAGTTACTTTTTCATGTAGCTAATTACATGGTGAATGAGAGAGTTTCTCTGTCGGTCATCTATTTTATGTGCCAAATATATATATTTGCATAAATTAATTGTATAATAATTGTAATTACATAATGACTTTCAAAAGCTGAAGTGATTACCATTATATATTTGTTAGAATATGCATAACTCAACATTTTAACTAATTGCAAAAGCTGAATAATCAGTCAATGTCTACTGATTAATCGGCGAAATAATCAACGATTAGTCGATTAATCATTCTTATAATAGTTAGATTAATCGCAGCCCTATTTAAGAGTAGGGTCTATTATAAGCCTTTACTTTGAAATTACAGGTGGAATTGTTCCTGTTTTTTATGACAAATTGTGTGGTCATAATTTTTGGCCATGCTGTCATACAAAGAAATTATGAACACATGCAAAAACAAGAGGATCAATGAAATGTAAATAACTTATGTTGTTTGTAGTTAGTGTGCCAATGTTGCCAATTTAGTGATTTTGTCTCTAGATTTAGTGACTTCCTCGTCCCTTTAGAGACTTTTTTTACATTCTCTCACATGACGTCATAAAGGTGAGTTTACTGATCTATATAAATATAAATATAGATCATGTCATCTAGCAACATTAAGTGACCAGTTTTAGCTACTTTCAGTTGAAAGCAGTTGGCAACACTGGTCAGTGTTTTTTTTTTTTTGTCCTTTGTATTTTAATGGTTTAAGTGAAATGTGGGGTCATTAAAATTAAAACAAATCCACATCACTTTTGGCCATGGTTGTGTTTGGTGGGGTTAGTGCCACAATATGACTTCCCGATTCAATTAGGCACATCAATAATTAACCCATCAACTTCGGTCAGAAATCTTGGTGTAATCTTTGATGACCAGCTGACCTTCAAAGAGCACATTGCAAAGACCGCTCGATCTTGCAGGTTTGCGCTATACAACATCAGAAAAATCAGGCCCTTCCTGACAGAGCATGCTGCGCAACTTCTTTTCCAGGCCCTTGTCGGTTCTAGGCTGGACTACTGCAATGCTCTTCTGGCTGGTCTTCCATCAAACACAATCAAACCTCTACAAATGATTCAGAATGCAGCAGCACGACTGGTCTTCAATGAGCCCAAAAGAACCCATGTTACACCTCTCTTCATCTCACTGCACTGGCTACCAGTGGCAGCTCGCATCAAGTTCAAGACACTGATGCTTGCATACAGAATGACCACAGGCTCAGCACTACTTCCACTCACTATTACGAATCTACATCCCCACCAGAAGTCTGAGATCTGCTAGTGAGCGACGCCTTGTGGTACCATCACAGAGAGGCTCAAAATCACTCTCCAGAACATTCTCATTCCCCATTCCTGGATGGTGGAATAATCTTCCCACCCCTATCCGGAATGCTGGATCCCTGTCAATCTTCAAGCAACAACTGAAAACTCATCTCTTTCGGCACTACTTGACTTCATCCTAAACTTGTTCACAAAAAAAAAAAAAAAAAAAACCCTTTCCCTTTATCTTTCTCTCCTTCCCTTGCTAGCTTGTACTTATTTGAACAATGACTGAGACTTGGTGTTACGAGCACTTCCTCTGTCTGATTGCCTCTTCAAGATGAATGGCTTTATGTACTCCCCAATTGTAAGTCGCTTTGGATAAAAGCGTCTGCCAAATGACTAAATGTAAATGTAAGACCCTGCTTACAGTGTCATCACCGGTGCATTGCTGCATTTTTCCAATTTTCCAGCCAAAAAAATTTAATTACTACTTTCATTTCTGCAGTTAGAGCATTGACTTTTTGAGTGGAAGAGGTTATTAAATTTGTTACTTTGTCAGTTACAAAACATTTTTTTTTGATCTTGACAATCAAGTTTGTATAGTTTTATCAACTCCATATCATCATATAACTCCAATATGACATATCTTCGTTGGAAAGTCAAGTCACCTTTATTTATATAGCGCTTTTAACAATACAGATTGTGTCAAAGCACTTAACAGTATCAAGTTGGAGGATAGATTGTCAGTAATGTATAATAATAAGATTAAACACTCAATTTTCAGTTAAAGGCATTTCATTATTGAATTCAAAGATGTCATTGTCTAGCTAAGTTTAGTATAAATAATATCTATGAAATTAAATTGACGATAATCGCTAGAAATTAAGTGTCCCCAACTGAGCAAGCCAGAGGCGACAGCGGCAAGGAACCAAAACTCCCTCTGTGACAGAGTGGAGAAAAAAAAACCTTGGGAGAAACCAGGCTCAGTCGGGGGGCCAGTTCTCCTCTGAAAGTGTTTGGCCTTTTCTCAATATGCATTCTTATGCGTCCTTGTGTTCTCACTCTACGTCATCATTAACCGTCGAAGTTCAGTTCCAATACTCAAGAACCCAAGTACAGAGGACACATGAAAGTGCCTGGATGTGTTCTTGATATCGAGGATGCATCGAATGCAGACTTGAGAGAATCGAACCGTTAAAAATCCCAGAAGACGCTGCGGGCGGACCACCTACATAAGCCTGTAAGCTTTTCTCACTGCAAGCGCACAAATACGTGACGGCTCGTGAAAGTAAACATTTGTCGGTTTGTTTTGCATAATTTTAATAAAGTGAGAAAGCCTGTTGTACTTTTTATTGGCATATTAAAAAAAATATGTAGCATTATATATAGCCTAATAATTTTCACAAATACATGCTGTCAAAAGCTAAACAATCATATGAAATAAAATAAAATAAATATTTTAAAATCATTATGGCATTTGTTTGTGATGTTATTGTGCATTGTGTTCTGCTGTCTCGCTTCTTATAATCTGCTGGCACACTGTTAGTTGAGCAGTAAGAACACCGCACATCTCAAATCTCACAAAGACGCGTTCTGTTTTCTCGCGCCCTTCCGAGTTCGTTCTTTCAAGGAAGCCTGGCAAGACCGGTCTCCACGAGAACACACATCCGTTCTTTGCGTTCTTGGAATTGATAAACAGCTTTCGTCTCCTCTTTGCTGCCAACTTGTTACTCCTAACTAGGTTAGGAGACCTCTTCAGCTCTCTTAAATAATTTAGGAGCTGAGACCAAGTCTTAACACTTAGGAAGCTTTATGAATCACTCTTATCCTTAAGTCTAGGAATAAGAGTAAAATTATGTCATTCTGACACACTTAGGACTAAAGTTTTACTCTGAGCAGCTTTATACATACGGCCCAAGATCTTCACTTCTGAGTTTCCTACAGGCATATTTGGATATTGGAGGTATTTTGTCTCTAAACTATCACTAATATAGTCAAATTTATGTGTACTTTTTTAATACCCTGTTAAGGATATACTTCTACCGTTTAAGTGTTTCTGATAAAGTGCTTAATGCATCTTATATTTAGAAACTGAACATCAATCACTCCTAACAATGATAGATGAGGAGTAACACCAGTCAGCACAAGAAGCGAGCGGAGAAAAGGTAATCCTCTCAGAAAATATACAATTAAAGATTAAAGATACTTTTAGATGTTTAAATTACTAAATGGAGCATTGGGATCGCTAAACGAGGGCTTAATGAACTATTTTTTGTGAAAACCTCAAATTCGACTAAAATCAACAGTTTTCCCATTTTTTTTTTATTTTACATTTTTTGCCCGTAGCTCAAAATAGCTTGTGCGCATTTACATGATTTACACTCATATGACATCATTAAACTGCGGCAAAGTACTAAACTGTCACAGTTTTAATGATGTACAGAACGCGATGCCTCAGAAAATCCGATCTGCCTGTTTACATGACAGGCACATTGGCACATATCCGATTTATATCCGATTATTTCTACATATGAATGAGGTCTGAATCCGATCTCGCTATATCCGAATGCATGCGTTTTTTTTCTGTTTACACTGTCATAGAACAGATCCGGTCTGTGTCACATATGAGCAAAAAATCGGAATTGGGTCACATTTAACTGACAGTGTAAACGAGGCCTAAATGCGCATGCGCACAAGTCTAGACTTCATGTAATATACGCGTGCGCTCTGTAGGGGTGTTTTAAATGGTTTTTGCAAAATACTCGATAATGTCCAATCGCACATTGTTAAAACAACAATTATGATATTATCGCAGACGATATTTATATCTGTAACGGGGCGAACGAGATGAGAGACGTGCAGATCCATTTGCAAGCTTTATTATACAGAGACGTGGTCAAAACACAGGCAGGGTCAAAACACCAGCAAACAGATATGGCACAGACGAGAAACAAGAATAATCCAAACCAGGCGCGAGTCAGTCGACAGCGTATGTTATCCAGAGGGCTTGACAAGAGGGGCAATTCAGAAACATGAGCAATAGTCCAAGTGAAGCACAGAGTCACAATGGCGAGACAACGGTACTTCCAGGAAACACAGGCTAGAATACCAGAAACAGGTTCCGTATAACAGCTAAAACTAGGAAAGTAATAAACTCAGAACAATACTGGAACTGAACAGAAACCCAGAATGGCTCAGTAAGGCAGCTAACACTAGGAGAGTGCAATACGCAGAACAATACTCGGCGATCTGTGCAAGGAAGTCCAAGGTTTATGTAGGGTGTGTGATTGTGTGATCGTTCTCAGGTGTGAGCGTGTGATTAGTAAAATGGCTTCTGGGAAATGTAGTCTGGGGTAAATGTGAAACAGTCTGTGCAATGTGAGAGAATCAGAATCAGAATGAGCTTTATTGGCCAGGTATGTTTACACATACGAGGAATTTGTTATAGTGACAAAGCTCCACAGTGCAACAGAATGACAGCAACAGGACACAGACAACAAAAGAACAATATACAAATAGGCAATGTACAAAATAGCAAAAACACTATGCATTACAGACAATCATGTGTGTACAGGTCTGACGTGCACATTTTAAATGGAAAAAAATACAAATAAAAAAATAAATAAAAATATGATATATGTATGTGTGGTGAATAAATAATTGTATAATAGTGTTGTGTGTTCCACGTTTAATGTCGAGTGTTCATGAGATGGATTGCTTGGGGAAAGAAACTGTTCCTGTGTCTGGTCGTTCTGGTGCTCAGAGCTCTGTAGCGTCGACCAGACGGCAGCAGTTCAAAGAGGGAGTGTGCTGGATGTGAGGGGTCCAGAGTGATTTTGCCAGCCCTTTTGCTCACTCTGGATAAGTACAGTTCTTGGAGAGTAGGGAGGGTTGTACCAATGATTCGCTCTGCAGTCTGGACTACCCTCCGTAGTCTTCTGAGGTCAGATTTGGTAGCTGAGCTGAACCAGACAGTTATTGATGTGCAGAGGACGGATTCAATGATGGCAGAGTAGAACAGTTTCAGCAGCTCCTGTGGCAGGTTGAACTTCCTCAGCTGGCGAAGGAAGTACAACCTCTGCTGGGCCTTTCTCACAATGGACTCAATGTGATTGTCCCACTTCAGGTCCTGGGAGATCGTGGTGCCCAGGAATCTGAATGACTCCACTGCAGTCACAGTGCTGTTCATGATGGTGAGTGGGGGGAGAGCAGGTGGGTTTCTCCTGAAGTCCATGATCATCTCCACTGTTTTGAGCATGTTGAGCTCCAGGTTGTTAAGACTGCACCAGACAGCCAGCTCCTTAACCTCCTGTCTGTAGGCAGACTCGTCACCGTCCTGAATGAGGCCGATAAGTGTGGTGTCATCTGCAAACTTCAGGAGCTTGACAGAGGGGTCTTTAGATGCAGTCATTCGTGTAGAGGGAGAAAAGCAGTGGGGAGAGAACGCAGCCCTGAGGGGCTCCAGTGCTGGTGGTGCAGGTGCTGTATGAGAATTTTCCCAGCCTCACTAGCTGCTGCCTGTCTGTCAGGAAGCTGTTGATCCACTGACAGACGGAGGTAGGGACGGAGAGCTGTGTCAGTTTATTCTGAAGGGTGTCCGGGATGATGGTGTTAAAAGCGGAGCTGAAGTCTACAAACAGGATCCTCACATAAGTCCCTGGTCTGTCCAGATGCTGCAGGATGAAGTGCAGTCCCATGTTGACTGCATCATCCACAGACCTGTTTGCTCTGTAGGCAAACTGCAGGGGGTCCAGTGGAGGCCTTCAGATAAGCCAAAACCAGTCTTTCAAATGTTTTCATGACCACAGATGTTAGAGCCACAGGTCTGTAGTCATTAAGTCCAGTAATTTTGGGTTTCTTTGGGACGGGGATGATGGTGGAGCGTTTGAAGCATGAGGGGATTTTCGCACAGCTCCAGTGATCTGTTGAAGATCTGTGTGAAAATGGGGGCCAGCTGGTCAGCACAGGATTTAAGGCAGGCTGGTGACACACCGTCTGGGCCTGGTGCTTTCCTTCTTTTGTTCTTTATGAAGACCTGCCGCACGTCATCTTCACTTATTTTCAGTGCAGGTGTGGGGGAGAGGGGGATTGCTGGAGGTGTTAATGGTTGTGTGGAGAGGTGTTCAGTGCGGGTGTGGGGTGTTTTTTCAAACCTACAGCAAAAGTCATTCAAATCGTCTGCTAGTTGTTGATTCTCCACAGTGCTGGGGGATGGTGTCTTGTAATTTGTAAAGTCTTTCGTACCTTTCCACACTGAAGCAGAATCACTGGAAGATAATTTGTTCCTTAGCTTGCCAGAATAATTCCTCTCTGCCACACTGATCTCCTTTTCCAATGTGTATTTGGCCTGTTTATACAAGACTTTATCCCCCATTCTGTAAGCATCTTCTTTGGCCTGACGGAGCTGTCTGAGTTTTGCAGAGTCAATGTGATGGAGGAGTGACCTCTGGTGGTGAGCGAATGGAAGTCCATTAACCAGATTCATGACAGAGCCCCCCCCCCCCCCAAGGAACGGCTTCCAGACGCTCCCCAGATGGTCCAATACAGGAGGGTGGTGGAGCGGAGGTGGAACAGGGGGAGGGACGGAGGGCCAGGTCAGTGTGCAAGTGGAGGGACAGGGGACTGAGGCAAAGCCAGCAGAACAGGATCTGGCAGTATCGGTGGAACCGAGGACCACCACAACAGAGCAGATGGAGCAGCAGACCACCATGGCAGAGCAGATGGAGCAGCAGACCACCACGGCGGAGCAGACGGAGCAAGAGCCTACTGGGGCGGAGCAGATGGAACAGAAGATCTCCACGGCGGAGCAGACAGAGCAGAAGCCCACCAGTGCGCAGCAGACAGGGCAGAAGCCCACCAGTGCGTTTTCTGACTTGTTGTTTTGTTTTCGGATTTGTCGTTGTGTTTTCTGACTTGTTATTTTATTTTCGAATTTGTTGTTGTGTTTTCTGAATTGTTATAATGTTTTCGGGATTGTTGTTGTGTTTTCTGAATTGTTATTTTGTTTTTTATATTTGCATTTGCGTTTGTAATTTGTTATTTTGTTTTCAGAATAGCACAATAATCTTTGAGGTATTTTGTCTTGATGGTTGGATTTTCAGCGGTAAGCTGCAGAAAGAAATAACAAAACAAAAATACAGAAAAAATGCATAAAAAGAATATACCAGCATTATCTTCTGACAGGAAAAAAAATATTTTCTGAAGTAACTTATAATAAAACTTATTACAGTATAATAAAATATATTCTGAAGTATATATTTTTTGTAACCTCAAATCAAGTTGTATTAATTATTTTTAAAGAGTTGGGAGGACATTTCAGTATAATAAAACATATTCAGACTAGGGATGCAGCGATTAACCGGTTTTACTATTAACTGCTTTAAAACGTCACGTTAATTAATCGTAAAGGCTCCGCTACACCGAGTGTTTCTGTTGCATGGACGGAACTGTTGCAACTTGCGCAAAATGAAAACAAAGTTACACTAGCGGTGCACCAACTTAAAATGCCATGCTTAGCAGAGACACGGAGGCTACTACACACACTAGATTAACTATGACAGAGGAATCAAACAGTGATCCTTTATTTCCACCAGAGAATGTCTGAAGTCGATAGTGTGGGACCATTTTGGGTACGCCAAGAATGACCAGGGCATCATTTAAATATTGCCGTAAAAATTGCTGTTAAAGAGTATACATGAGGGATAATGCACGGCTAGCCAACCTGTTCTTGTTGTACAATAAACGATTTTAATGCACGACGTGAAGGCAAGGAGCACCTGACGCGAAGTTCGTTATCTCTAGCATTCTGCCTGCTTCAGACAGAGATGAAATAGTGCAGAGAGAGAGAGATCCATCCCACATTTCAAACTCTTCCAGACCAGGAGAAACTAGCGTATCTGCTCGGAGAACACAAGAGCTGCTGTGTGTTTGCTGCTCAATATGTGTCTCTCTGTCAGCACAGAAGAGAAGACACTCCACCTGCCCTGAGCTGATGCTCCCAGTGTGTGTGAGAGAGAGAGAGAGAGAGAGAGAGAGAGAGAACACAAGAGCTGCTGTGTGTTTGCTGCTCAATATGTGTCTCTCTGTCACCACAGAAGAGAAGACACTCCACCTGCCCTGAGCTGATGCTCCCAGCACATCTACATTATATTATGCCATATTACTTAATTATGTATATTTTGCCTCTGTATATCTTATACTTTATCTATTTAATTTTATTTTGAACACATACTTACACTAGCCATTTATTTTGCACTACATGCTTAACACTTTTTTTTTTTTTTTTTTAGATTTGTATTTTATTATTATTTTCCTTTCTGTTAATTCAAATGTGCACTATTTGTGAGCAGCCCAGCTGCAATTGCTTTGGCAATACAAATGTATAGTTTTTGTCATGCCAATAAAGCACACTTAAATTGAAATTGAAAAATTGAGAGAGAAAGCGAGAGCGAGCGCGCGCGAGAGAGAGAGAAATATGGCAAGCCCAAAGGTTCAGAATTACGCTATAGATTGATCGCGTTTACAGCCAAATGCGGCGTTTTAAACAGTATTTGCGCTGCAAAATACGCCGTTGTGACTACAAACGCCGTTAAAAACGGGCGAAAATACTTCAATGACGCCGTATCTGACAGCGTTTTAGTGTGCATGAAAAGCGCCGGCTTTTAACGGCGTTTGGCTGGCCACAGGACGCCGTAAAAAACGCTGTTCTGATTCCACAAAAGCGCGCGTTATTTATGGCGTTTTCCTTATAGTATAATGAGCCAAGCCCGCTGATTTCCACAGCTAGTAATATTGAACTGTTCTCACCCAATCAATGATGAACAGAACCAGACCAGACCAATTCAGCACAGATAATTTGTGGTAATCCAATTCGCACGAGTTATTCGCCATTAAATAAGCAGAAAAATCCAGTTCGCTTTAAAATGGACAGAAGAAACTTAATTTTGCGCTGCAAGCAAACATTAAATAATTGCACTCGCCAGCTAACAGAGAATACTGGACCCAATGTGCTTCAGTCAACTTTAGTGAGGTAAGGATTGCTTTCAAACTTTCTCAGTTTCTCACTTTCAAATCGATGCTTATGCTGACATTATGAAAATACTATAGTATTTATAGTAAACTATAGTAAATTGTAGTATACTGTATAGTATTTACAACACTTTATTAATGAATGCTACAGCATACTGTAGTATTAACTATAGTGAACTGATAAACTGTAATAAATACTGTAGCATTTAGTTGTTACTACAGTAAACTGTAGTGTATTGTAGTATAATATATCTGATAGGTGTAGAAAACTTAGCACAGTGTTGGGTAAAGTAATTTATATTACTATAGTTGTTATATTACCACAACACAGAATTACCACAACAAATTAATTGAAGTACTTTACTGTAGTATGGTTAAAAAACGCTATAGTATTTCCTATGAATTACTATAGTTTTTTTCATATGGGTTACAGTTGAATGAGTCAGTTTGCGGCTGCATTTTTCTCTGCATCTGAAAAAAAAGACATTTAGTGCTTCTTTAGCTTACTATTGACTACCATTTCATGTTATTGTGTTTCAGACTGGAAACAATGCAGAGAAGCCTTGAATGGGTAAGAGGGAGGCTGATCAGTGTGCCGGCAGCGGATCAGTTACTCCGTGATATAGCGGAATATATCGCAGAAGTTAACACACGTAGACAGCATGAACAACAAGGTAAGCAAAACTTTAAAAAGCTTTGCATCATGCAATATGAGACTGTTTAGACATCATTTAACAGAATGTCTTTGAATATACATTAAATGATTCAATCGATCTACCGGTTTCTGTAGTTATATTGTTTTGTGTAAGCTAAGTAGACATGGATAATCAATCGCCTTGATTAGTTTTTTTGTTAGTAAAACTTGTAGCAAAGATCACTGATCCACATAGTGGACATACATTGTTATTACATTAGCTGTTCTGACAAGAGCATTAAACATTTTATTCCCTTAATATTGTTTCTACATAAACCACTCTTTGTGACTTATAAAACTTGACAGGGTTACAGTTATTTATCATTGTTATTATTGTTTCAGCCAGTTCCAGTTATCAGGCTCCACTTACCTGTAGTGGAGGTAGAGGAGCGCCCCATTACAGCATCACTAGAGAGCAACTTTCTTTTCTGAAGTCATGTGGTTTTTCTCTTCCTTCGATAGCAGAGATTCTGCAAGTGTCTTTGGCTACAGTCAAACGACACATGAAGTAAGTTGCATCAAGATGTAGGTTAATTTCATTTTAAACTATTTGATGTGCATGAAATGAACATTGTATTTACATTTATGCATTTGCATTCAACTCATGCATTTTATTTTTCAATTCATGCATTCCCTGGTTATCAAACCCATAAACCTTTACATTGCTATAGCACCATGCTCTAGTATTTGAGCTACGAGAGCAACGATCAACATTATCTTGATGATAAACAATAGTTATGTTTGTATTTTTTTTGTTTCAGGAGGTTCAAGTTGAATCGCTCTGTGACATATTCTGATGTAACTGATGATGCCCTTGATGACATGATCAAAGATATTGTGGCTGGGAATGATCAGCTTGGATCTGAGGCTGTCAGGGCACATTTACGGGCAGGTGGAGTACAGGTGCAGAGAGACAGAGTGAGAAAGAGTTTAATTCGAACCAACCCCAGGGCAGCTGCACTAAGGGCAATGGCACAAAGAAGACCACAGAGGCGATTGTACAGCATTGCTGGACCAAAATCCCTTTGGCACCTTGATGGCAACCACAAATTGATAAGGTAGATATACATGTTACATGACTATGCTTTTTTGTTTTATACATGTAACATTTAATAAAGTATATACTATAAAAAATATTCATGAACTTCCCATTATTAAAATATTTGTTATAGGAAGATGTACTGTAATGTATTTTATTTTTTGTTCTTAATGTCTTATATTATAACAGCGTTTCTCTGTTATGTTTTAGATGGAGAATTGTCATTCATGGTGGTATAGATGGCTACAGTCGTCTCATAGTCTTTCTCCGTGCTTCAAACAACAACTGCAGCAGCACTGTAATGAATTGCTTTTTGAATGCTGTGGCCATGTATGGAGTGCCTTCTAGGGTCAGAACAGATCATGGAGGAGAAAACAATGATGTCTGTGTGATGATGAACATTTTCAGGGGCTCAGAGAGAGGCAGTGCTATCAGAGGCAGGAGCACTCATAACCAGCGTATTGAGAGGCTCTGGGGTGACGTGGCGGGGATTGACTAATGTTTATTATAATCTCTTCCACTTCCTGGAGAGTGAAGGTATAGTGGACATAGACAATGAAATGCATCTCTGGGCTCTTCATTATGTCTGCTTGCCAAGGATCAACAGGGACTTGACAACCCTTCATCCGACAATGGAACAACCATGGGCTGAGAACTGAAAGACATCAGACCCCAATGCAGATTTTTGTCAGAGTCTGCCTGGAACAACAAGGACAAAGAACCACAGCAATGCAAGAAATCTTTGGCAGAGGAACTGGGCCAGCAGATGAAACTGTTGTTCAAGGACCATCTGAACAAGGAGAAACAACATCAAGAATGCAGGGGGCAGCAATGGTTGACTGGCCAGACAGAGTCCCAGTACCACAGAATCACTACACTTTGGACAATGCAACCTTGGAGCAACTTGTTGCACAATTTAATCCACTTGGTGGTGCACAAGCAGAACTCGGTTAGACATCCTTTGCAATATTTTGTCTTTTTTGACATCTTTAAATTAATCATAGGAAAGGACGAGTTCATCCCAAAATAGAACTTATGGCTACATGTTATGGCTGACTTTCATTAAATGTGCATCAATGTCAATGTTGAGGTCTTCTGGAATGCTGGTGAAATAAAAGTGCCCAGTTCCCACACCAAAATTGTTTTCTGATTTATTCTTTGACAATTAAAATCCTTTTAGATCTTGCCCCAATTTTTTTTGCCAGAGCCGTTATAAAAAATTCAAAGATTCAGATGTTTGCAAAAACATTACTGAAGTTTTATTTAATGAACACAAGCATCGATTTGTTTTGTATTATAATACAATAACGCCAGAATATAATATTCTATTTAAAACACTGAAAGGAAATAAATGGAAACTTGGCAAGGTAAAGCCATTGAAACTTGATGTGAAAATGAAAGTTCACAATACTTATAGATCTAAAGTTCTAAAATGTTCATCTGCATGTTATTTTATCACTGCTCTTCATCTTCAATCAACAGTAACTTCTATGAACCCTTCTGAATAATTCTCTTTTCTAGTGACAGGTTATGTCTTTGTGTGAGGGTGAAGCAGATGGGTTTCAACCCCTCCTATCCACTTGTTTCTGGCATGAAATATTTGCAGCAATAAGCAAAACAAAGACATGGTGGTAAGTCATTCTTCCAAATGTTTTTAGGTTAGAAAATATTTTTAGGTTGAAATGGGGTGCGCCTAAGTTTCCACACTTGACAGACACCTGCCTCGCTTACAAATTAAGTCCTTACCACCATGTCTTTGTTTTGCTTATTGCTTGACTTTAAAAACGTAACGAAGATTAAGAAAGGTGATGCTTATACCTTCCCAAATCCGAGAGACCCTTTTATGGCAAGGAACATTAATTCCCTAAATTCCTCTTCTTCTGACACGCCTCTTGGAAGATAGAGAGTCAGGGCATAGGTTGAAGCATATGGAATTCTGCGGGTTGGCTCCTCTTGGTCATAAAATTCCACCTGGCACTTTTGCTGAAAGCCCAGTGGAGAGATCGAATCTGCTGCAGTTACAAACACTAGGACATCCTCAAAGGATATGCCCACATCTTCCTCTGTTTGTGTGTAAAACAAAATGTAAAAGGCAAGAAGCAAAATCTAATTACATTACAAAACAGTGTGCAGTTAAAGAAACACTTGCCTTGAATCAACATAAGCCAGCACTCCCACTGGAAGACAGTGTCCTCCTCAAGGTCTCGCCTGTTGCTCCCTGGTGAACTCCAGACAATGTTGAAGAGGTCTCTGACTTCATTTCTTGTCAGTGTACCTCTTGTGTTTGTAAACAATGGGAGGAAAGCTATCCAGTTATTAAGCACCACCTCCCACAACCGGCCACAGGAGTTCAGCCCAGAGGTAAACTGCTGGATCATACTCGCCACTCTGAACAGAAAAAAAAGTAATAATTAAGGCCAGTTCACACCAAGGACGATAACGATAAAGATAACGATAAAGATATAGTTCTAAAAATCATTCTCAATATTAAAGAATAGCAGAGTCCACACCACAACTCTAACGATAAGCACAGAGGCACAGAGAAACAATATAGTTGGAATCACTTTCAGAAAGATTTTTTCTAGATGATGAACGAATACAAACATTGACATCCAATCAGAACACCTCCTGCTATAAGGAGCTCAAGAATTTAAAGCGGCAGATGCACGTGCGCTTAGAATAAACATGTTATCATTCACTGGTGCAGACGCTAATATCGTTATCTTTATAGTTATCGTTCTTGGTGTGAACGGGGCTTAAGACTTACAAAATCGCTGTTGTCAAGGCACCTGATGTTTATACAATACATAGTGTCAAAGCAGCTTCCGGTAATAAACCTGATACCTTTAAATCTCTAAACCAGTGGTTTTCAAACTTGTTCCTGGGGACCCACAGCTCTGCACATTTTGCATGTCTCCCTAATTTATACACCTGATTCAGATCATCAGCTCATTAGGAAAGAGCTCCATGAACTGAAATGACTGTCAGATAAGGGAGACATGCAAGGGATTGAACAGCATTTAGAAATGAACACGTGGTTAATATCCCAGCTGTATTCGTGTATTATCAATTTAATTCTTTAATTTCATTGGTAAGGGTAAATACTAATGAAGATGTTCTATATCGTTTGGTGCTCATGTGTACATTTTGAATATCTTACCCTGTTTCTAAAAAACATGTGTTTTGAGTGTCACTTGACAATAGAAACTGAACCATATAGAGAGAGTTTGTTAAATAGCCTGTTGATCATATTTTCTTATTTCCTTTATTTTTATGGAAAGTGTTTGAAGTCACTCATGTTTATATTCAGTCATTACTGGGAAAGAGTGATACTGTAATGTGTTGATGCTGTAATGTGCTGAGTTTTGTTAAATGCAGATGCTCTTATGCTTCATTCAGAGTAAATACGCCATCAAAGAAGCCATCACTGCAGTGCTCTCTTTTTCATTTTTCTTTATTCATCTTTATAAACTTCTTTTCAGGAGTACTACAGTAGCACAGGTATTTTGGGGCTTAAAATGTAAAAAATTATTTGCAGATATTTCAAAATTTCAAATGCTATCAGAGTGGACCAGTGGTGTAGCAAGACTATTCACAAGCTGTTTTAATTACGGTATACATTGGAAATTATATTTAATAAATTTTCTGTATTTAGGCCATAATTAAGCAGTTATAAATGTATCTGGTATATGCATGTGTTGTATGTATGTTCCCCTATTATATTAACCTTGTTACAACTCTTTACCTGTATTAGTTAGACTCTAAATGCCTATATTCAAGTGTATGAGTGTATCTCTGCTTTAATATGTTCTAGAGGTTTTTTTCTTGGTATCAAAATGATCTTCCTTTTATTCCTCAAACAGTGATGTACACTATGTGATCGTGAAATACATCATACAAGTTTTACCATGTTTGGAAGTAAAACTGCATGAATAAAAATGCAAATGGGCCATAAACGGAGACAAAGAAAGTTTCTCCTGCTCAAAATTCATGCCTCTGATTGGTGGGTGTCCAAAAGGTGGGTGCGGCAATGAACTATCAAAAGTTCCTAACTCAGACTAATCGTCGCTCAAAAAAAACCTTCTTGAGACGGACACTACCAAGACTATTCAAAAACTCTCCTCTTGAGTTTTACCTTCTGGCAGTTTTACCTTCAAGTAACTTAGTGGACTCGCTGTGGACTTTCCTTGCTTCAGAAGAACCAGAGGAAAATCGCACTCCTAAAGAACCCCCAGGACTCTTGTTCAGCAACAAAGCCAATGCAAGTAATCGTTTAAAACTATTTAGATGCGTGTTTAAGTTTGAACCCCTTTTTAAGGTGATTTTTGATTCTTTGATGATTCTCATTAGGTTGTGGTTAATTGATGTGAAATACTACCATTCTTTGTTCTTCTCTCTCTCTTTCCTTACTTTCCTTCATTCTGTATATATATGTTTTGCTTAGTTTAGTTGTATGTTAGCTAAAGTTTCATTTATTAAATCCCTTATATTCACAATTGATTGTCTCTGTGTTCTGCTCACAATTCGAAGTCACTGAATGTTGATCCTTGCTACATGCTAAACTACTGCTAATACTGTATAAAGTAGGAAAGCTATTGTTCCTTGGCCAGGAAACCTTTCCTAGAATTTATAAATGATTATATTGTCTGCTCGGTGGACGGACAGATCAAATAATTGTAATATTGATTCTGCTACAGTTAATTCTAAGATCTATTCTAAATATTTATTATTAATTATAACCAGTTATAATTAATTATAAATATTTCCCTTTTGAGCTAATTTGCTACAGGTCAAATACAAACAATAAATGTGCTTTCCACTCTTTTATTTGTAGTGAGGTAACTATATTTGCCCCAGTTCAAGCGGTGTGTGAATCAGTGATATTTTTCTCTTTAATGTTTGCAGCACGAAATAAACATGAATAAATATTTGAATGCATATTAGAAAAAAAATCTGAACAATTTAATACACACGAGTTTCAAAAACATCTCTAAGCCTACGATTTATTGCGTTTTTTCGTGTTAAGATTTTTTTTTTTTTTTTGCGGAGTATAGGTGTAATTTTCACATTAACTTCACACAATATAACATGATTTTATTATCCTAAGTTTGACATTATTCTTAAAATGCGTTAATCATATTTATTTAGTTAGGCCTAGTTATTTTTTCAGGGTGACAAATATTTTTTCTATTTGTACTGCATGCAAACACAATCTTGGCATAGCAGCCCACAAAAAAAATAAATAGTATGAAGTTTACGATCCTGACTACCCATATCCTCATTGGACGTGCCTTTTATAGAGAGAAATGCATCTTTACGGATTACAAAGAGTTTTTAATTTTTGATTTGAATTATTTCGTTTTAAAGTAGGCTAATTTATAGCATTCTATAAATATATTTATCATGTCAGTGAGGCAAGTATTTACTGAGTTTCGGTTCAGTTTTTGTGACTCGTTCCTGCTCAAGATCAAGAGTGCAGAAAGCCACCCTGTTTGTTTTCTTTATTTTATGATGGCGTATTTTAATTGCAAGAAATTGCAAGTGATTGTGCTAGCTAAATATAACCACTTTGCCATTAAAAATGAAAACTGAACTTCTTTATTGGCTGCAACAGCAGCTGTGTAAAGGGGAAGAGAGAGAGAGAGAGAAAAGACACTGGCTCGGGAGGATAATTCTGATAAGCTTGTAACGTTGAAACGTAATATTAATATATAATTTAAAGGGAAACAGGTCAATTTAGCTCAAAGGGAATCATTAATGATTGTATAGGGAATTTGAACAGATTCACTGTTTCACGGCGATTCACTGAACAAGCCGTATAACAAACTGCACTGGATACTAAAATCCAAAATATAGTGAAAACACTATTAAATAGCACAGTAGCACAAATCGGCAGATTAAGACATTAACTTATGAGCACAAAACACAAGATACTTCTCTTTTCAATATAAACAAGGCTTTATTTGATCAATCTAAGACATTAAACTAATCTAACACATGAACACACGCATTCACACATTCACACGTTGCAGAAGAGAGAAAGTAAGGAAAGATGAGTTTAAGAGAATGAAAATATGAAATCCCAAGTTTATAGCAATATGTGCAATTGCATAGACCTTAACAACCATCAATCACTTATTTAAACCTCGCTTTGAGTTTCTCAATAAGTCTAAAATTTGTGTTAAATGCACCAATTCAGCTAAAAGTCTGGAGTTGTTTTACTTGCTTTGCCTTTGTGTTACGGGATTCCCTTCTGTCATCTTCATTGCAGGAAAGGGGGTTTCCCAGGTTGCTGGTTGGTTGGCTGACAGTTCAGTGGTCTTTCGTAGTGACGTCTTGGGCGTTGGCTGACGAATGGTCCGAGTCCGTTGCTAGTTGAAGTTTGAAGCGGGTGCAGTCGGTGCTGGACTTTGCGGCAAACTTAACTTTTGAACACGAAACTCAACGGAAAGAAATGAAACTAAAATAAAAGAATACATGGATGTAAAGAGACTAGGTGGTATTTCTTCTCATCATGGTCACAACTGGCCGCTAGGCCAGAGCACATGGCGCTCAAAGAGCAGCATCAACACGTGTGGCAAAAGAGAAGAGTTTTAGAGAGGACAAAGAGCATTTTAAGAAGAGTAAGAGATTTTTAAGAGAGCATTTTAAGAGTAAGAGATTTTTAAGAGCAAGAGTAAGAGATTTTTAAGAGCAAGAGATTTTTAAGAGCAAGAGAGCGTTTTAAGAGTAAGAGATTTTTAAGAGCAAGAGAGCGTTTGAGGGTGTCCTGAGGTTTTAAACTCGGCTTGTGGACACCTCCTAATGCTTGTCTTGACCAATTAGATACTGTTCTGGCTCGGGGTGTTGCTATGTTTCTGCCCCAATCATAAATCATGTTATGTTATCTGGTCCGAATTTTCCAGGCTCTTGCAAAATATACTTTTTGGATGTGATCTTATAACAAGACTATGATACATTTGACAAAGAATTGATTGGAAGAAACGTTTAAAGCATGAATTTTCACACTCACACATACCAAACATGAATATTAATCCTTCAGCTATTCCATAATGATTAAAAATACATACATAATATTTGATTGAAACATGATAGTCTAATTGTGTGGGTTACATACATGATATGGTTATTTCTATGCAGAGAAATAATTCTTAAGTCCCTTTAAGATGATTTTTGTAGCATATGGAGAAGAGTCTCTGTGACAAAGGAATTCCCGTGTGGTCCTTTGTCTTGTGTGGGGGTAGTCCATCTAAACAAGTCTGTTTCTGTGGTTTTCCAGCGTGGAACCCATGTGATGGTCATCTGGTGACCATTAATCTTGATTACTTGCCCCAAATTTGACAGTCTCCTTAATGAATTGGAATTATCAATAAGTGTTCTTTTGTTTTAATGTTGCAAGCCGTTCTGTGAACGAGTTGGGTAGTTTGCTTGCTTCAGACGGGCTGAGCTAGGAATCTGATTTATGACGTTTCCTTGGTCTCTCTCTCTGGAATGTTAGCTCCTCAGGTTTCAATGTTCTGATCGCATCTGAAATTTTGTCTGAGTTAGTCTCTGATATTCTACAAGCTGTCGGACAAGGGCCGGGCCCCTATATTCATTCCCTTGTTTCAATTAAAAGTTCCCCCTCGGCTCGGCGGGTCCCCAATCTGCCCGGGCCCATATGCACCTGCATACCAGACGCTACACCCCTGGACTGGACAGAAAAAAAAACCTCTGAAACTTTGAACTCTCAGAGGCTAAAACGTAATATATGCACAATTCAAGTGCTATAGCAATTACAGTTTAACTTTGACTCTTACAGTTTTACAGTTAACTTTGAGGTAATAAGAGAATTAATGCATGTGCCTTAATTCACTCGCTTTTAGTTCTAACTCAGACTCAACATTTTTCAATTTTCCTTAGAGTATTAGATTTTGTAATAATTTGAGCCATGAGTATGTTAAATTTGTTTTCGGCCTTCTCAGCTAGTTGATCAGCGTCTTTCTGAAGGCTGGCGCACACCTCCGTCAACACCTCCCTTTTCTTTTTCAGTTCTGCCAGCTCATCTTCCATAGCTTTTCTCTTAAATCCATGCATGGCACCCTCTTTCCTTCTTCTCTCTTCATCAAGGTGGATCCTGTATCTGGTCCTGGCTCAGGCGCGCAGATGGCACTGGGGACGGGGGGGAAATGATCCCCCCAGATTCATAGTGACCTGATCCGTCCCTCTCACTGTCTCTACAAAAGGCAACATCGGTAAACAGTGGATTATTCAGGGTTTCCGTTATGTACATTAGCCTAAGTAGTGGTGGCCCGGCCTGCTGCTCCTCAAACGTGCACTAAGCGATTTTTGAAAAAGGCTTTTGACCGCAGTGTCTGACCGAGTCCCAAAACACACTTGTAGCCAATCAGAAGTAAGGGGGCGTGTCTTGTACTGATGGATTTGTACGCTCTATTTGAGTGTACAGGACAGATATTAGCAGATCGACTATAGATAGAGAGAGATGGCAGATAAAAAAGAGGAAAATATCAGAGAAACAAAACATTAAAAAGAAGGGTTACAATCAGGCAAGAGGTAGGACCCGCGTAAATATTGTAGCAGCTTTCCAGCGGTGGAGAGAACTCAAGGAGCGGGAAGGGTTCGAATCAGATGCCGAGGTTGTGTTGTTTCTTTTTGATAGGTGAGTAACGTTGATTTTGCTTTGTTTCACACAACTTATCCGTGTTGGCTTTTGCTTGAATATGCTTTTGTGTCATCTTCGCTTGTTTCCGTTATTGTCATTGCCATGGTTGTGTATGTATGTGTGTATGTGGAGATTTTTTTTTTCCACTTTCACTTTCGAGATTCGCCATCGCACGTACTCTGTTTATATACTATGGAGCAGCAGTACTCAGCCAGTACTATGGAGCAGGATTCACGCTTCGGGCACACCCCCTAACTAAATCCACACCTCTCAAATGCAGACCAACTGCAACCAAGACAGTACCTGTGTGCAGTGTCTAGGGCAACCTTCCTGGCTGTTTGAGGGTCGTTGATAACTGCAAATGTCCCAGCCATATCTACGATGGTCTCTATGTTGTTGAAGGCATCATAATCCCCAGAAGCTAACTAAGATGAGGAAGCAGATTATTAAGAGAATATTCAAGCAATTAATACAATTTGGTACAAAACACTTCTGAGAGAGCTTACTCTCTGCAAGTTGATGCAAAGCTCTGGATCTGTAATCTCTTCAACAGAAATGACTGTGGCCTCAGGGCTAGTCATCAGTGCTCTAAAGAGGCTTGGTGAAAGGAACTGTGGTCCTGGTCCCCCACGGACAACTGAGAGGGCAATGGCAACACCAGCATAGAAGTAATCATCATTCTGCATTGCTGAAAAACAATTATTTTAGATTTTAAATTTTAAATATTGATTATCATAGATTCCAAACAAGCCTAAAGAATTATTAAAATATACTTCAATGTGGCCGTGCATGTTTATTCAGTAATGCGTAGTGCTTATTTACATTTACTGTTGAAATTCAGGAATTTAGCTTCATCAGGGCCAACAAATAATGCCCCCTGTTTGAGGACTTCATGGACTAAGTATTGCACTTGCCCAGATATGTTTTCTACTAATATTAAAGGTCCCATATTGTCAAAACTGAAATTTCCTGGCTTTTTTCATGATAACAGAGGTCTAGGGGATATGTAACTACCATATAAGTTTCAAAACAGTCAATCCACAGTAAAGTGCACACAGCCTGCATAAAGTAGCTGTGCCTTTTCACAAGCCCTTGTGACTTCTGTAAAAATGTGACGTACGAATTACTCAGTCACTGTCTTCAGTCACCATCCCGAGCACCGCCCACCGCCCTTTTGCCAAACCCCCAGATAACATCGCATCTATGCCATTGCTGAGCAACAACAACACCGAATGTTGAAAAGGTTGACTTTAACGGACGAAACCAGATCGCCGACCTGTAACGTTACACGCTCACTCAAAGGATGGACGATCTGACAGGATTGTTACTATGAGGTGGATCACGTCTAACATGTATACTTAATATGTAACAACTAGTGGTGTCAAAATTAGCGCGTTAATGCAGGAGATTAATTCTTTCAGATTAACGCGTTAAAAATATTTAACGCAATTAACGCAGAGGCGGGGCTAGGGTTGGCCACCCCATTCACAACTGCTGCCTCTGTCTCTTTTTTCTTGAAAAAGATTGCGTTTATTTAGATGCAGAACGTCTTTATGACCACATCAAACGGGAGACGTTTCAGCCGAGCGCTCTAACGTCACCTCCGCGCCAGGCGCGAATCAAACGAGCGTGGAAAAGATACTGTGCTCATAGCGCGCTCTTCAAATACACACACAAAGTAGCCTGTATCATTTCAGATCAAACATATTTTGTGTTTGAAACCACTTTCATTTGCATTGAGGAACACAACACTCGTCATTAGAAACGTTTATAAATCTGTTGTTTACAAAGAGAAGTTTCAGTGTCACATGATCCTTCAGAAATCATTCTAATATGCTGATTTTCTGCTCAAGAAACATTTCTCATTATTAGCAATGTTAAAAACAGTTTTGCTGCTTAATATTTTTGTGGAAACAATGATACCACTCAAACATTTGTATAATTTAAAATGATTTCTATTTAATAAAATGATTTCTATTTAAGAAATGCATTAACAAATTTAATTAATATATTTGATCAATGCAAATAAATGCTGTTCATTAAACTTTATCAAAAAATCCTGAAAAATAGTGTATCACCATTTCCACAAAATATGAAGCAGCAAAATTATTATCAACATTGATAATAATCAGAAATGTTTCTTGAGTCAAATAAATTGTAATGATTTCTATAAGATCATGTGACACTGAAAACTGGAGTAATGATGAAGAAAATTCTGCTTTGCATCACAGAATAACATTAAATTTTATAATGTATTAAAATTGAAAACTTTTTTTTTTTAATTAGTAATTATATTTCACAATATTGCTGTTTTTTTACTTTAATCAAATAAATTCAGCCTTGATGAGCAGAAGATATTTATTTCAGAATCATTAATTGTAATTTTTCCAAACTTGTGGCAGGTACTTTAATAATAATAACAATTCTATATACTATATACTTCACTATAATATATTATAGTTCTTTATTATAATATATTATATTGTTATCATGATTAAGTGCTGCTTTTTATTTTTTACAGGACAATAGTATGTATTCTTACAGTATAAGATATATCTTTTAATGTGCTAAAATATATATTTTTAATAAGTGCTGGGGGTGTGGCTTGTGGGCGTGACTTGGGGTGTGGTCAGATTTTCCTTCTTTTTTGTCTCTAGCTGATCACATGCCTGATGCATCCATTTGTGGCATGGTAAGTGTAATCCTAAATACATGTGATAAGTTTTCCTCCAGAACTTCGTCGAACATGTCAAACTAACTGGGTGCCTGTTCATTTTCCTTGTGTGACTTTTTGGCTATCAGGTTGTCCTCTGGGTGGCGCACCACGTCTTTTCCACTATTTTCATTGCTCAAATCCAGCTGTGCTTGCAGCATCAAGGGTTCTTGTTTATTTGTCACATACACAATCATACAGGGTATAATCAGTAGTGAAATGTAGGTCAGGACGGGTCCGCTCAATGGACAGTGCAAAAAAATTAAATGAAAGACGATACATAACACAGGAGAGTATATATAAATATAGGTAGGAATAAGATAAAAAAAAGTAAAAAAAATTAAATAAAATAAGGAGTAAAATGTGCAATGAACTAAAATGTGCAATACAGTCTACTGTGGATTTAATAAATATTAATATAACCAGGGATGTGCAAGAGGAATGTGCAAACAGGTTGTACCGGGTATGTACACATAGCAGCAATGCGGATGATGGAGAATGATGGGTGTTTTTTAACCTGTTAACTAGTGATCAACCGATATTGATTTTTTAGAACCGATACCGATAATTTGTTTGTTTATGTGCCCGATAACCGATATGCAGAACCGATATTTATTTACTGTTATACTTGTGTTTTTGACACAATGATTACAACAGCACTGAACTGAACAAACCATTTTATTTATAACAATCACTCCCTCCTCGCATAGAAAACAAAACAAATCTTATTTATACACCAATAAATAGAGGGGTCTGAGAGTACAAAAAATAAAAAAGTGCACTGTTACTAAACAGTTTTTGTTTAAAAATAAAATCTTCGATGAGGTAAAACAAACAAACAGGTAAAATAAATAAAGCACATAAAAGTAATTCTCACCAATTAAAAAATAAATAAAACTTGTGGCGGCAGGTGACGTCACGTTAATTTGCATATTCATGACGTCATTGTGTCAAGTTTGCATTCAGACGAGTTTTGGCACTTAAGATCTGTTCTAAATGTCACATACTGTAATTAATACAACAATGCCAATAAAGCTGTTCACATTATACTTTCTGTTGTCATACATAAAACAAGTATAAATAGTAAACAGGAACCATTAATTTTACATGTTAACCAGGAATCACTCTCACTATACTCCTTAAATCCTGATTTATAATCGCGACATCGTCTGATAACATCAATATACATCTAACTTACACTAAAAGTGACTATATGCGGTGGTTTTGGCTGTATTACGGTTTTGTCTCATTCAGCGCACTGTCTGCATCTGAGTAACAAGCTATGTGCATATTAACAGACGAATTATGTTCATATTTAAAAGTCCAAACAGTCAGTAAGCGACAGGTGCTTGGAAACGCTGTTTTGTAAATGATTTACTGACGATTTTGCTGCGTTACGGTCAAATGAATGCGCTGCTTCACTGCTGCTCACTGCACAGAATAGACGCAGAGAGAGGCGACACTGCGCCGGGAGAGACAGATCTCGCACTCGCGGGGCAGTAACGTTACTGGAGACATCTTCCAATTGAACGATAGCTAAGGTTTTTTCAAAAAAAGTCGCTAGGTTTGTCAGTATATACCTGTTGTGGGAAAAAAGCCGCCAAAAGGGTCTGAAAGTTACTAAATACTGAAAGTCGCGCTCTTGTGTGTGAGAAGCGGGAGCTGATGGCAGCGGGCGGTGGATATTGTTGCAGCCCGCCACAGATAAAGAGAGAGAGCTCGTCTGAGGGAGTGTGGACAGTTGTTGACCACACAGAACGAGCAGTGTGAAACGCGTCGGGCGAGGGGAGATTTTCAACTAGTTAATCGATCACGGATGGTTTCATTATCTCGGGCGGATAAAAAAAAAAAAAAAAAAGGTGTAAGATAATAGTATAATAGTAATATAAACAAAAATGTGTCACCAAATATACTTGGGCGGCCGTTAATATACCTATGTTAAATATACCTACCTAAATTCTATGTGTGGGAAGCACTGGAGTTGTGTTTACTAGGTCGTTTATTAGGGAATTGATGGTTATATAGTAAATGTTTATATAATTACAGTGTTTTAATCGTGAATATTTTTAAAAGTTACATGCGGTGGCCATGCTGTAGCATTTCCTGAGCATCAACCCACTGAGTGAACAGCAATATGAAGCGGCTTCATGAGACTAATGATGAGCAAATATACAACAGAGAGAGAATTTAATTCAGCGCTTTTACTTCCAACTTGCGCTCATTCATGGCTGTATTATTTAATTCATGCAAAGTTACGTCTTTATTGGGACAGGACTTGACGGATTATCTTACGTGACTCGTCTATTTCTTAGAGCCAAGCTGCATAAACTACATATCAAGCATATGTATCACATCTAATTTGTGCATTAATGGCTGTTATGTTAAATAAAATGTACTAATTACAGCAAAGCAAGTAATACTTTACCTGTGCACGCCGTTGTCTCGTCTCCCCTCAGATGCGCTGTAATGGCGATCATGCGTGCAATTCTTAAAACGCCCACAAGATGGCGGCGTTTATCGGAAAATCCGATATTACAAAACCGATATCCGTTTATGGAAAAATGCTTAAATATCGGGAAAAATATCGGTAAATCGATATATCGGTCGATCTCTACTGTTAACCTGCACCCCCCATATTGGGAATCACAGCTGAAAATGACTAACTAACTTAAAATGGTAACAGCTCCTGACTTCAGTGTGCCACACACACAATTGTGGTGTCTTTGGAAAGAAGACCCTTTGGCCTTTACTATCCATCATCCAGAGTTGATAATGTTCAAAAATATAAAAAGTTATAGACACTGAAGTGCCTTGATAAAAATTGTACCACACTGAATTTTTTTTTTATTTCATATAAAAATACATTAAATCAGTCCTGGAGAAATCCAGAAAAGTAATGGGTTGAAAGTCACATGTCTCATGAGTTTATATTTCAAATCTGAAGAAGATACCATGAAAAATGAGATTCCTGCAGACATTTTTCTAATTATAATTTCACATTATAATGGCCTTTTATATAGACTGCATTCACACTGATATCTGTGAACAGTCAGTAATTACCTGCTGATTATCAGTCATAGAGATGTTAATCACACAGATACAGGCAATTCCCCACAAAACACGCAAACATATATGAAAACTGTTGAAGAAGAAAAAAAAAGAAATGTTTATTTGTGCTAAAAAGATCGCTAAGTTACGCCCCCATCAGATGACAGGTGCGTCACAGCGTGCGTCACGCACCGTCGCGAGGGAGCGCCAGAATTCAAATAAACAATCTTCCGTGTATCTTTGACTTTTTTTTTTTTGGATGATCTCGTTCTGTTTGGGACATTATCTGCTACAAAATCATGCTGTATTTTACCACCAAGACGCTGTTTTTGAGCGTAATTTGTTCCATAACGGACACAAACAATAACTCTCCCTCAAGAGATGAGACGTAAACAAAGGATTAACGATCCAAATTACAACGTTGTTGTTTCTTTGGACTAAAAGTGCTCGATTGAATGTTGTTCAGTGGACCCTTATCTTTCAAACTAAACCAGGATTTACAGCAGTGGATACGTTTGAGAGTCGTTATCAGGATGAATATGGTATGTACTGCGGGGTTTTTTCTACATGTTTTGATGTGTACTGCTTACACAAATTTAGCAAATACATCCCGTATAAGCTTTCTATCGAAAAACAGCGATCTGTCGTCGATGCTAGAGGCTTAGACCTTCAAAATGATATATAGTTTGTCAAGATTCATTTTGTCCTGTTTTACTTTATCTGTTTGAAAACAATGACGTGTGCAAACAAAGAGCTTTCAAAGAGCTTTCAGTGCGCCCGCGTCCTGGTGCATGTTAACAGGTTGTTAACAGATAATTAAATTGAGTCCAGTAGATGTTATGAGACTGAGTTTGGGAGCCTGATGGCCTGAGGGTAGAAGCTCCTCTTCAGTACCTGCGTGAAGTTGGCCCCCCACCAACACAAAACGTCGTCAAACTATGCTCAATCGTTTGTGCTCCGTTTGTGCTGGTTTGTGCTGTAAAAATTTTCGTTTGTGCTGTTTCGGTTTTTTAGATATTAAAAGAATATTTTTAGGTCATTCTGAGGTCACTCAGCCCCCCACATGCTCCAAATTCACCCAAAATAGTCTCGTTCGTTTGTGCTTCGTTTGTGCCGGTAAAATTTTCGTTTGTGCTGCGTCGGGTTTTAAAATATCAGAAATTGAATTATAGACGATGACGTCACCAGCCCCCCACATGCTCCAAATTTACCCAAAATAGACGCAATCGTTTGTGCTCCGTTTGTGCTGGTTTGTGCTGTAAAAAGTTTCGTTTGAGCTGCTTCGGTTTTTTAGATATTAAAATAATATTAGGTGGTCATTCTGAGGTCACTCAGCCCCCCACATGCTCCAAATTCACCCAAAATAGTCTCGTTCGTTTGTGCTTCGTTTGTGCTGGTTTGTGCCGGTAAAATTTTCGTTTGTGCTGCGTTGGGTTTTAAAATATTATACATTAAATTATTGTTGATGACGTCACCAGCCCCCCCACATGCTCCAAATTCACCCAAAATAGTCTCGTTCGTTTGTGCTCCGTTTGTGCTGGTTTGTGCTGTAAAAAGTTTCGTTTGTGCTGTTCCGGTTTTTTAGATATTAAAATAATATTTTTTAGGCCGTTCTGAGGTCACTTAGCCGCCCCCACATGCTCCAAATTCACCCAAAATAGTCTCGTTCGTTTGTGCTGGTTTGTGCCGTTAAAATGTTCGTTTGTGCTGCACGCGTTGGGTTTTAAAATATTATACATTAAATCAAATTAAATGTTAGGTTATATTTATTAGGCCTATACAAGGCTGACTGAATAAAGTAGATCAATCAATTGTCACAAGATCAAAAATAGTTAGGCCTATAGACAGCTCTGTATTTTTGTGTGAAGTTAGTCAGTAGGCTATAGCCTGATGTAGGAGCATTTTATTTCGGGTTTGTCGCACACTTTTAAAGTATAATTGACGAAGACGTTCTGTCATCACATAATTTGTTCAATAAACAATTATCTTCACTTCAGTCTCTCCTGATTGTATTTTATTTTTTTTATTTTTACGAGTCTCATCTGCTACACTTCACTGCCACCACTAGGGGCAAGTGACACTTCTGTTCAAGAATGCTCTTGTATAAAATGGTATAGAGGTGTTAGTGGAGAAAAGGTCGATATAAATCAAACTACAAAAGTCATTACTAATACACATTTCTGGCCAATGTAAGTATACATTGTTTTAAAACTGTCAGTTACAATATTAGTAGCTTCGAGAATAATTGTACAACATTCAAGAGAGCTAAGACTTGTTATTGAACAGAAACCTAATTAATAACACTTATATTACTAATTTAGCCATGAAATGCTGATTACAGTTGCACAAAGTTGCCTTTTAGTATTAAAAAACGACCATGGGTCACATGTGCAACTGTATTTAACATTTCATAGCTAAATTAGTGATATTAGTGTTAGCAATGAGTTTTCGGTTCAATAAACACAATCTAAGGGTCATCATTACCATATTGGGCCTAATATAAGATATATTATCCATCTACATTATCCTTACTATATTATATTATCCTTATATTCAGACCAATACAGTAATATATTAAAACAAATTTATGCTGTACGTGATATTTTTGGAGTCAGGACAATTGAGGGTAATTATGTTTTGCTTATGCCAGATGCCCAAGAAACCAGCAGTCGATAGGGATTCCATTTTCACAGTCCTGTGTTCATCTAAAGAGGCCATAGTCCGAAATGGCAACATAGCTACTCCTAATCAGAGCATCTGGACAGAGCTTTGTAAACAGCTAGACAACAAGATCACTGCAAAGGCACTATACACTTTTGTTAAATTAAATAGACACAACATCTGGAATGCTTTAGGGTTTACTCAAGAAAGTGATCATGAAACAAGTGGCAGTAGTGATGACACTGATTTTGAGCCAGGGTCCCTTTCCTCCAGTCCAAAAGATTGCTGCACTTTTGATTTTGAAGTTCCATTTCAGAAATGGATTGAATTCATGCCTGAAACAGTAACATACAAAAACAAGTTCTCTAAAACAAAAAAAAGGGAATACACAATTTTGAAGCCTGGTATCTGGACGCATGTGATAAATCATCACATTTGGCAAGAAGTGAAATGCCCCTGCACATTTGCTTTTAAAAGAGCCAAGGTCTATCCATCAGTCACAGACAAATATATTGTTATCAGAGGCAACTGTAAGGAGTGTCGTGGCCACATTCACATAAAATGTGACAAAAAGCCTGAAATAAACAGCACAATGATGTTCAGGTGTTCACTGAAAAACACTGATGACTCCCTGCATACTGGCTGTTCCAAGCGTGCGATGTCTGGTAACTTGCGTGTGCAGATATCCAAAGAACTGTGTGAGGGAAGAAAGGAACCCCATGTATGGAGGGCATCAGAGGCAACAAAGCTGATGGATTTTGGAGATCCTGAGCCAAGTCATCTGCCTAATTTGGCCACCCTGCGCAAAGCAAAGCAAGAGAGAAATGATTTAGAATTAGGTGACAAGGATCCTATTCTGTCATTGCAGATGTTAAAATACAGTGCACCTCACAGTGGTAGCATTAAAGACATTGGACTAGACAAGTTTTTCTGTCACTATTGGAGTCAAACACAAATGTATATGTACAAGACATTATCAAAGACATCTACTAACCCCACTGTTAGTTTTGATGCAACTGGCTCAGTGGTGAGGAAACTACAGAGACCAAATGGCAAGTCTGGCCACATATTCCTATATCAGGGTGTTGTGGCAGGGGGTGAGAGCTCAAGTGTCCCAGTGGTGCAAATGCTGTCAGAAAGACATGATGTTAATGCCATAACACATTGGCTGACAGAATGGATACGCGCAGGTGCACCTACTCCAAAAGAGGTTGTGAGTGACTTTTCTCTGGCTTTGCTCGGAGCTTTGGTCAAGGCTTTTACTTCTCATCCTGATCTTAAGACCTACATCAATGAGTGTTGTGGAGTCTTACTCGGTAGACAGTCAGCAAAAGTCCCACCTTGTTTTGTGCGGGTTGATGTTGCACACTGCATTAAGATGATCTGCCGGTGGGACTGCTTGAAAAAAAAAACACATCGCATTAAAGATTTCTTTGTTAGGTCAATAGCTCAGCTTCTCATTTCACAATCCATGGACGATGCAAGAGAGCTACTAAGATGCATTACTATTGTGGCTCTCAGTGAAACAGAGGGCAGTGACAACTCTGGAGCCCCCCTCATTTCAGAAAGGTGCAAGAAATACCTAAAAGCCCGAATTGCAGAAGAGTGTGTCATCATTCCAGATGTAGAGGGTGCGGACCTGGAAGAAGTGGATCCATGTGACCAAACACAGACAGACCTGCAGCAGTGGGTAACAGATATATGTGAGGAGAGCAGATCACTTGCCACATCTAATGGTGATCATGACAATATGCACTTCCTCCCTGAGATTATTCCAAATATAATCTGGCTTGCAAATTACTTACCTCTCTGGACAGGGGTAATGATCCCTCACTTCCGGAGCTCCAAAATCACCGCAAGTTCAGCCAATGTCGAAGCCGAGTTTAAAAACATCAAACGCGGCCTTTTCAAGCATGAACACTTGCCTATTCGAGTGGATCGATTCATTGCTCGACATCTGTCCTTCATTGAAGGCAACATGCGGATATTTTCTGCAAAACAAAAGAGTGTGGAAAAATGTAAAGAGGATGAGACTGTTGCAACAGTGAGCGACACAGGAGTCAATCCACTACCCACCACAACCTCCAGTGTAGATGGAAAGCCAGAACTGGATGCTTCCTGCTCTGGGAAGTCTGACACCGTCACAAACATCCATCCAACAGATGAAAAAGCTGTTGAAAACTGGAGAGGCTTAGCAGTTCCACCCAAAAAGAGGAAGAGGAGTTCATACCTCTCTCCTTGTCCTGAATGGCTCCATGCAGATCCATCTGTGAGAGGGAAAAGACTCAAAGTGGACCTGTTGAAAAATGGAAACAATCAACAGCCTGTTAAACTCAGGAAATCAAGAATCTCTGTTCTGAACACATGTGCATTTGATGCTTTTTGTCAATGCTTATGTTGTGCTTACTGTGATAGTGTCACTTTTGAAAATATTGTTTGCAATGAGGCTTCCAACAACCTCCTCCAGCTAGTGAAATCCATCACCACAAAGGGATTGAATGCACAGGCCTATGTACAGAGGGCAGAACTGCTGAGCGAAATATTCAAAGCTGTCCAACTGAAGTCTGGTGCCCTCCAAATCGATGCACAATGCCACATCTCCACTATCATTGAAAAGTCAATGACAAAACGCACTTGTGTTTCATTAACAAAACAGTGCTCTTCAGAGTATTGTGGTCTCAGCAAACAAGTCACAAGGGAAATTGCATTTGTTTGTACTTCTGTTGCTGTACTGCAGGCTTCTGGCATGGCTCATCTTCAGACCGCGGTGGAAGAAGGCCTTGACCTTCCGGAGTCCCCCTGCCTCAGGCCGATCCAAAGTCCGTCACAGTGTCCCTCTGCAATCAAGACAGATACCTCAGAAAAAGTGCTCTGTGCAGGGAAAGTTTCTCACAGTTACAGTCTGGGAGAACTTATGTGGATTGACACTGACCTGGGAAGCAACTCCACAGAATTTCCTTTGAGTGAATTTCCCTCCAATCTGATGCTCCAGGGAAAGAGATTTACTTTACGGGCAGTCATTGCTTTTAGAGGAGGCTTAACCCAGGATACTCTTGGACATTATGTGGCCTATTGCAGGAGGTCTCCATTTGTCTGGGAGATGTATGACGACCTGAGAAGTGGAGTGACAGGAGCGTCAGATAAAAACAAAATATGCCCACATGCTGTATTATACACAAAAGACTGAGTGCACTATTTATATTTAATTTTTACAAGTTCAATTATTTTTGTTGAACTTTTTGTATGCCACACACCCTTGTTTTCTTTCGCCTGTTAGGAGAAGTAGAATTAGAATTCCATTTTATGGAAGTTTGCACTCAAGTCTATTATTTTGTGTGGTATCTTTGGTTTAAAGACAGATTGTAACTTGTCAGTATTAAGTGTTTTTAAGTTTAAGTTTTAAAGTTTTTTTTTTTGTTTGTTAATGGATGTTCGATAGTACATAATTAAATTTCAAAAGTTAAATCATTTTGACTTAATTGAGTCATGAGTTTCCACATACATAATAATAATAATAGTAATAGTCGTAATTAAATGATATATACACACAGACACATAAATACACACACAGTAGCCTACCAGTCAAAAGATTTAATAAGTTTATTGTTTAATGTTTCTCAAAGTTTAATGTTCCCTTATATATAAGCTATATTTATTTGATCAAAAATACAGTAATATTGTGAAATATTATTCCAATGTAATACTGCAGTGTAAAGCCGTATTACATATATATATGTGAATATATAGTAAAGTAATTTATTCTTGTAATCAAAGCTGAATTTTAGCATTATTAGTTCAGTGTCACATGATCCTACAGAAAACATTCTAATATAGCTACTGATGTTATGAATTTGATGCTCAAGAAACATTATCAATGTTGAAAACAGTTGTGCTGCTTATTGTAGTTCTTTTCTTCTTCTGAAAACCAATATACAGCAATTCAAAGATTTTAGTTAAGTAATATAAAAAATTATACTTTTATTTAGCAAGGACATAATAAATTAATAAAAAGTTGATCAACATTGATCAAAATTAAGAACCTTTCTTAACCAATAATAGCACCAATAATAATTGAGCATACAATCAACATTTTACTATGATTTCTAAAGTATCATGTGAAATTGAAAACTGGAGTAGCTTTTAGATCACAGGAATAAATGACATTGTAATTATATTAAAACCGAAAATAGCTACTTTAAATTGTAATAATATTTCACAATATCAGTGTATGTTTCATAAAAAAAATCAGCCTTAGTGAGCTTAAGAGACATTAAAAAAAGAAGAAGAATCCAAACTTTTGACCCCAAGCCTATACTGTAGCCTATAGGCCTTTACACATGTGTATAAACACAGCAAACAGATTATGGTGCGTGTATTTGTGACAATTTTCATATATGTTATTAACAAAACAAAACAAACAGTAAGTAAAAACACTTACCTTGAAGTTTGTGTTGCATCCACATCCTGTGATCCGCAGTGTTCGTTAAAAGTTGAAAACGCACAGGACAACATAACCTAAGTGAATATTGTGATTTGGTTTGCCGATTCTTTACGTCTTAACTTGTTACTTCAACTAGCCTACTGTTAAAAAAAGTGGGCTGGTGCACCGTCTATAATTCTCTCCCATTCAGTTAGTTGTGCACAAACGAACGAGACTATTTTGGGTTGGTGACGTCATCAACAATAATTTAATGTATAATATTTTAAAACCCGACGCAGCACAAACGAAAATTTTACCGGCACAAACGAAGCACAAACGAAGCACAAACGAACAAGACTATTGGGTAAAATTGGAGCATGTGGGGGCCTCAGAATGACCTAAAAATATTATTTTATTTATCTAAAAAACCGAAGCAGCTCAAACGAAACTTTTTACAGCACAAACCAGCACAAACGGAGCACAAACGAACGAGACTATTTTGGGTGAATTTGGAGCATGTGGGGGGCTGAGTGACCTCAGAATGACCACCTAATATTATTTTAATATCTAAAAAACCGAAGCAGCTCAAACGAAACTTTTTACAGCACAAACCAGCACAAACGGAGCACAAACGAACGAGACTATTTTGGGTGAATTTGGAGCATGTGGGGGGCTGAGTGACCTCAGAATGACCTAAAAATATTCTTTTAATATCTAAAAAACGGAAGCAGCTCAAACGAAACTTTTTACAGCACAAACCAGCACAAACGGAGCACAAACGATTGCGTCTATTTTGGGTAAATTTGGAGCATGTGGGGGGGCTGGTGACGTCATCGTCTATAATTCAATTTCTGATATTTTAAAACCCGACGCAGCACAAACGAAAATTTTACCGGCACAAACCAGCACAAACGAAGCACAAACGAACGAGACTATTTTGGGTGAATTTGGAGCATGTGGGGGGCTGAGTGACCTCAGAATGACCTAAAAATATTCTTTTAATATCTAAAAAACCGAAACAGCACAAACGAAAATTTTTACAGCACAAACCAGCACAAACGGAGCACAAACGATTGAGCATAGTTTGACGACGTTTTGTGTTGGTGGGGGGCCAACTTCACGCAGGTCTCTTCAGTCTCTCAGTTTTTGCCATCATGCTCCTGAAGCGCTTGCCAGATGGCAGCAGAGTGAAAAGACAGTTACATCATGCGTACTCCCTGCTTTTTTTCCTTGTCAATGTAGTTATCTTTGGTCTATCAGTGTTGCGATACAATAATGAGGTTCTGAGTCAATTTTAGCAAAATACTTTGTCACTGCATCTGAAAGTGTTTTTTTTGTTGTGGATTTTACTCCCTGGTCAGTTTCAAGGTCCTTGCCCAGTAGTCACTTTAGTGCTGCAATTGATGGAATCACATCCGCTGCAGATGCTCCAGATGCACTCATCTCCCTCGTTAGTTGCTCAAATGGGTAAAGAATAGACAGTATGTTCTCAATTAAACACCAATGATGGGCAGTTAATGTCACGGGCAGATCATAATCTGCTCTATTAGCCGCAATTGTTTGCTTTTGGTCCAAGAGGCTTCACAGCATGTAAAATGTACTTTTCCACCTTGTTGACACGTCTTGCTGAATAACTTTTGGTTGCATTCCCAACTGAGTTTGGACACTGTGTAAGCACGAGTATGCGAGAGCTGTTTTGGGAGAAGGGGAAAAAAAGACGGGCTCGGGTCGGTAATTCTGATAAGCTGTCAGACACGGGCCGGGCTAGGGCCTGAGCGTATCAGGCCAGGGCCAGGCTAGGGCCTAAATTTTAAGCCCGTCCAGGGTTCTAGGGCTAACATCTGATGGTGCCGCGACCCAGATGGGAGTGAGGTTTAGGGGGGTGAGTGTAACGGAGGCCAGCGAGTAAGGACTGTGCAAGTAAACCTCACTTCCCTGATCTCAAGAGACGCACTAGCGACTGACGCTAGTGGCTTTAGCGTTGTTAAAGCATCCGCCTCCCTCGCAGGAAATCAGGGTTCGAGAGCGGGGACCCGTTACATGCATACAAATTCAGAATTTCTATTTCTTTCTCTCTGCTGCCCACCTCTCCTTTTCCATGCCATAGAATGATGAGGCTTGAAATTCCTTTCATGTCATTTCCTTTGTCATGCCTCTGTCTTTGTATAAGTCGAGGACTTTAGATAGTAAATGTATTTTCCTGCCACTCCTGGAAATCCTGTGTGAATATGTTTGCTGTTTGGGCCTTGCTTTAGCTCTGTGCAACAGAAATGGCACATTCTTCCCTGAGCTTTTCAGTTTTGTCCTCCACTCTGTGCTTTGATAATTGCAGTTCACACTGAAAAAAGTCAGTCTGTGCAAACTCTTCAAAGGCCTTTTTAGGATTTGTCAATCCCTTTGCAGAATAGGCTTTAAACACCTTTGTGGAGCAGTAGTAATATCGAACAGGCCCTTGTGAAGTACAGGGTACTTCACTTTTCTAGTCACCCTCTTTAAAGCAGAATTTAGCTCAGTTATCAGTAATGGATCAAACATAGGTGGGAGGACTACATCTGGCTGCTTATGGTCCAGAAGCCTTTGGTAGTTCCATCGTGCCACCCCCGTAACGCCCTGGGCCTGGAACAATTCGCAGGACACATGAGTTCCAGTAATCCACTGGGACTGGTGGAAATGATACCCCTCCTGCTGTGAGGTCCCTCTGACTGGAATCCATATGGGGACTTTTGCGCCTTCACCAGGGACATGATTAAGCTGCAGAGTTCCCCCATACCTGTACATGATTCCCTCTGTAACCTCAGGGTCACTGAGGCACCCACGGAGAATGTGCACCCTCTGGATACGCCATGTTTTCAGCATGGATGGTTTGAAGAGTGGTAAGTTGTTTGGGTCTGTGGTCAAGTGGAAATGCCTTAGAACTTTCTCCACTCTGTCAACCAGTTCTGTTGGCTGTGGAATTCTGGTCCTACAGTGCTCTCTGGTGTGCTGTTTTGTAGGATTTGGTGGCTGAATTCCACAGAACTGATAAGCATACTTGAGTTTCTGCAGGTATTCCTGATCCATGATAGAAAAAGCAGTGGAGAGGAGCTGACAAAAGGTGTTGTAGAGGGGATGATTCTCTGAAGTGCACTCCCGTGTAAAACACCTCATACAGTGAAACAAATCCAACTTGACCACAATGTTGGGGTTGTATTGTGCACAGGATGCACAGGTGTTTTCCAGAGGTCCAGCAGTGACCTCAGTGATAATAGATGGTGTGGTACTCCAGGCACCCCAGTCGAGGTGCTCTCCGTGATGAAGGTCAAGGATTCTGAATGGCGCGCAGCAATCCCTGAACAAGTAGGAGGAACTGATTAGAATTACAAAATTTGCTGATAAGTAACACTATATAACTGCACGCTATGAATTAGTTAAGCATTAGTAAATAGTCAGTTCATCCTTTTATAAAGCATTGTCCCAACATTAACAGGCATTAGTAAGCAGTTTATAAATATAGCTATAAATGCCTTGTTCTTGATTTATAAGCATATCTATTACCAAGGGGATTTAAAGGCTCAGTTATCTTCCAAACAGAAAAATCAAACAAACACAACACAGAGGGATACAGAACACAGAAAAAAAATTCAAGATGCAAAAATGAAACTGTACAACTCTACAGTTGACAAAAAAATGAAAAATAAACCTCTGCAATGTCATAGAAAAAAAAAAGAAATTCAAGTGTGCAGTGTGTTCTGTATGACGTGAGATATGGCTGTATATCTGCACGCTGTGATTACCTACGGTTTACAGATTACCCTCTGTGTTGTGTTTGTTTAATTTTTCTGTTTGGAAGATAACTGAGCCTTTAAATCACTTTGGTAATAGATATGCTTATAAATCAAGAAAAAGGCATTCATAGCTGTATTTATAAACTGCTTACTAATGCCTATTAATTTTGGGACAATGCTTTATAAAGGATGAACTGCCTGACTATTTACTAATGTTTCACTAATGATTCATAGCGTGAAGTTATAATAAAGTGTTACCTAATTACTTTTTGAGAGTCACATATCATGTATGAGTGATAGTGGAAGGAGATGCAGATATTTCTCACCCGTCTACCCAGTGGTAATTGGCCTTCTCCACCCCTGCATCATTGTACCTCTTTGCTAACCCCTGGTACATGGGTTCAAGGGACTACTCTCTCTCAGACTACACCATCACCCAGGAAACAATCATCCAATTTTCATTCATAGCTGCATAGCTTGACATGGTGCCAGATGACAAGATCACTTTTCGTGCCACCTTCCTGGACTGGTCAGACCGCAAGACCTGTCCAAAAGTGCCCTGCAAGAGTTTAGAAATAGCCGGCTCTTGGCGCCGGTACTCATCAATGAGGCAGTCAGTCAGGTAGTGAGCAAAGACAGAGACTCCGCACCACCCATCTGCATCATCATAGGCTCCAAAAGACTGTGGCATGTCATCCTTCCTCATAAGGTGACCAAGAGTCATCTGCCATAAACCCCAGCCTCAGCATCCCAGATGTTCTGTATGCTGTGAAGGTATGCCAGGTGAGCTTGTTCATATTTAAGGTGCATCAGCTCATTCACCTGGTTTGGCATGTCTGAAGGTGACTTGCCAGTACACCTCAGCTCATGAAGCACAGACTTGCAAATGGCCTTCTTGTAAGTTAGGAATGCTGGCAAAATGCTTGTGAACTGCTTTGGCAGTTTCCCTGTCCACTGAGGACTGTCAGCAAACTAGATCCTCTTGCACATCCTGCAGCCAAGGCGTGAAGCAAAGATGTAGTATTGTCCACTGGTGCCAACAATCACTCAAGGCCTACCCACACCAGCTGAGACTACATCTGGCTTTGGACAACCATGAAGACATGGGGGTATATAATTACAGTGCCTTGCGAAAATATTAATACCCCTTAATTTTTTTCACGTTTTATGTTGTTGCCTTATGTTAAGCTGGGTTTTTTTACTCACATCAATCTACACTCCATACACCATTTTGGCAAAGCAAAAACAGAATTGTCACAACTCCGTAAATTAATAAAAATAAAAAAAACTGAAATAAGTACATTGCATAAGTATTCATACCTTTAACTAAATATTTACAACCCTCTACGGACACCTTGGCAATTGAATTGCCATTGGCTAGTAATTTTTTTTGTTTACTCGCCAGACTGATAATACTAGGCCTATATATATATATATATATATATATATATATATATATATATATATATATACTGTATATGTTTGTAAAATGGTACAGTTTTTTTAAATATCTGAAAGTACACTCTTAACATCAGTCAGTCAAGCATTATAATATGACAATATTATAACCAAGTATTATTTAATGATAGAACTTTAGTAATTAGAATTAAAACTTAGTAACCATGTATAAATGCATTGACATTTGACTAAATTTAGGACTGGTGGTGGTGTTTTGGTCATTCTGTGTTTCTGTAAAAAAATGGGAAAAAAATAACAATAATACTGATAAGATGATAATAATAATAATATTTACATTACATTTAGTCATTTAGCAGACACTTTTATCCAAAGCGACTTACAAATGAGGACAATAGAAGCAATCAAAACCAACAACATGAAAGTGCTATGACAAGTCTTTGACAAGCCTAACGCAGTATACGTAGAAAGTTTTTTTTTTTTTAAAGAAAACATAGTATATAGAAAAAGAAACCTAGTATTTTTTTTATAAGAAACAAGTAGATAGAATAGAAAAAAAGCTAGTGTTAGTTTTTCAAGAAAAGCTGGCAGTTAGAGAATAAATATGCAATTGATAGAGGGTCAAATGTGTGTGTTTTTAATAATAATAATACAAATTCTGATAATAAGAACAGTATAAAATGCACTAAGGATTAACGAGCTGCTGGATTCATGAATATTAATCAGGTTGTGTGCGTTCACTCAATCTGATTTGCTGAAATTAAAACAGGGACAATAATAGGTGAGCACCAGCCAATGAGATTGCCGTCTGCGCATTAGTTCCGCCCACTACCAGAGAACCGGCAGTTCTTAAAAGCAGAAAAAATCCAAAGGAACTCCGTTATTTTGACAGGAAAATACAACAAAGAATATCGTTTACATGTAGCGTGTCAATTCTGCGTGTACAACCCCAAATCAGAAAAAGTTGGGACAGTATGGAAAACGCAAATAAAAAAAGAAAGTAGTGATTTCTAAATTTACTTTGACTTGTATTTCATTGCAGACAATATGAACACAAAATATTTCATGTTTTGTCTGGTCAACTTCATGTCATTTGTAAATATTTTACATTTACATTTATGCATTTAGCAGACCTGCAACACATTCCAAAAAAAGTTGGGACAGTAAAGCATTTACCACTTTGTAATGTTGCCATTCCTTTTCACAACACTTAAAAGATGTTTAGGGACTGAAGACACCAAGTGATGAAGTGTTTCAGGTGTCATTTTGTCCCATTCTTCCTGCAAACAAGTCTTAAGGTGGGCAACAGTACGGGGTCTTCGTTGTCGCATTTTACGCTTCAAAATGCGCCACACATTCTCTATTGGAGACAGGTCGGGACTGCAGGCAGGCCAATCAAGTACCCGTACCCTCTTCCTCCACAGCCAGGACTTTGTAATGTGTGCAGAATGTGGTTTTACATTGTCTTGTTGAAATATGCATGGACGTCCCTGGAAAAGATGTCTTCTTGAAGGCAGCATATTGTGCTCCAAAATCTCTATGTACTTTTCAGCATTAATGGTGCCATCACAGAAGTGCAAGTTACCTTTGCCAAGGGCACTGACACAACCCCATACCATGACAGACCCTGGCTTTTGGACTTGTTGCTGGTAACAGTCTGGATGATCCTTTTCTTGTTTGGTCCGGAGCACACGGCGTCCATTCCTCCCAAAAAATACCTGAAATACTGATTCATCTGACCACAGTACATGTTTCCACTGTGTGATGGTCCATCCCAGATGCCTCCGAGCCCAGAGAAGTCGACGGCGCTTCTGGACACTGTTAACATAGGGCTTCCTTTTGGCACAGTACAGTTTTAACTGGCATTTGTGGATGTAACTACGTATTGTGGTACTTGACAAAGGTTTGCCAAAGTAGTCCTGAGCCCATGTGGTGATATCGCTTATAGATGAATGACAATTCTTGATGCAGTGCCGCCTGAGGGATCGGAGATCACGGTTGTTCAGCTTAGGCTTGCGCCCTTGTCCTTTACACACTAAAATTCCTCCAGATTCCTTGAATCTTTTAATTATGTTATGCACTGTTGAAGGTGAAATATCCAAATCTCTTCCTATCTTTCTTTGAGGAACATTGTTTTTAAACATTTCAATAATTTTCTCACGTATTTGTTGGCAAACTGGCGATCCTCGGCCCATCTTTGCTCCTAAAGGACTAGACCTTTCTTGGATGCTGCTTTTGTACCAAATCATAATTACAATCACCTGTTGACTTCAACTGTTTCAAATCACATCATTATTTAACCAATTTACCTCATTACTAGCCCTAAATTGCTCCTGTCCCAACTATTTTTGGAATGTGTTGCAGGTCTGAATGACAGGAAAGGATGTATATTTACAAATGACATGAAGTTGACCAGACAAAACATGAAATATTGTGTGTTCATATTGTCTGCAATGAAATACAAGTCAAAGTCAATTTAGAAATCACTACTTTCTTTTTTTATTTGCGTTTTCCATACTGTCCCAACTTTTTCTGATTTGGGGTTGTACATTTAATTATCGTCATCGTCACATGACCAGCATTTACGTTGCGTCTCGTCTCGTTTTTGTCACGTGATAAAGGTTCGTTGACGACGATATTTAGTCATAATTTTCATTGACGAAAGCAACACTACTACACAGACTTAAAGTGCAAGAGAGATCTCACTTCTGTATTGCAAATAGTGAAAAGCACATCATAAATTAATGTCTTGATATTATCGCATATAGAAACGGTTGACAAAATGCAATTAGCTTGATAACGTTTATGTACCAATAATACATTTTAAGTGTATTTTCTTAGTTTCTATGGTATTGAAAAGCAGAACTGATAGCATCAGAAACTACGGTTTTATCGTAATTTAGCCCCAGGGCTTGTTTAATACCAGGTTCAGATAAGCACAGAAGAATCAGTTACAAAGCTACATGACATGTATCTGTTTTCTAAATACATCATCGAAGAAGAAGAACTAGTGGTTTTAAAGACAACAATGAAGAACAAATTAAAAATAAATCTTGTGTCTCTCAAAAGTGACAGTCTCTTCTTCAGCTTCCTGAATAAGAACAGTTTGTAGAAAGCTACTTTCCTTCATGAAAGAGTAAGCGAACTACAAACAATACATTTCACATGTGTCGATCCGACTGAATCTCTTGTGCGGTTTTCTCTCCAGTGTGAATCCTCTCGTGTCTTCTCAGGTCTCCTGAGTGACTGTATCTCTTGTCACAGTGTGAACTGAACACTTGTGAGGTTTCTCTCCAGTGTGATTTCTCTCGTGTCTTCTCAGGTCTCCTGACAGACTGAATCTCCTGTCACAGTGCAAACACTTATAAGGTTTCACTCCAGTGTGGATCCTCTGGTGCCGTTTTAAACACTGTTCAGATTTAAAAGTCTTCTCACACTCAAAGCACATGTACTCTCTCACAGTAGCATGTATTTTCTGATGTTCTTTCAATTTTTTTAGATGTGAAAAACTCTTTCCACACAAATAACATGAATACGGCTTCTCCTTTGTATGAACACTCATGTGCATCTTGAGGTCTGAAGCTCTCAAAAATGTTTTGCTGCATTGATCACAGGAGTACAGTTTCTCTCTAGTGTGGATGTTCATGTGGCCCTTAAGGTGTGCTGATTGTGTGAAACTCTTCCCACATTGATTGCATGTGAACGGTCTCTCTCCAGTGTGAACTCTCATGTGATGACTATAATATGATCAAGACTATATTTGCATGCGAAACACATTCCACACTGAGTACAGATGATCGATTTATCCCTTTTCTTTTTCTTTACATTTTTCTTTTTGGTTTGAGAACAACTTAAAAGTTTTTCTGCAACTTTGACATTATTTTGTTCCTCAACTTCACTCAATTCTTCATTCTCCTCGCTTTCTTCAGTAAACTCTAAAATAAAAGCAAAAACAGTTCATTAGTCAGTAGCTTGAAAAACAAGCAAACAAAGAAAACAGAGAAATGCAAAAGGACAAAAGTTTAACGTTGTAAAGTCAATTTCTATACAAAATGTTGTTCCTTTTGATGCAATTTTTTAAATTATACATGTCTGTAACTTTTCATGAATGAGGTACATTCAAAATATCATTTTTAAAACATTATAGACACAAATCCCATATTTCTACAAGGAGAACTATTAAATATGTTTGATCAACTACACAATTATCTAACATGCATTTTGTTGAAAAAAAGTGTCTTCTATTATTTGCTGCTCCATGTATATTATTCAGCCGCTCTACAGACTGCTTCAATTACAACAAACTAAATCTGCTTGAAACTTTATAACTGTCAGTATTGTTACAGCTTTGTAAGCCTAATGAACCACAGTCTTTACCCTTACGAAAATTGGTTTTATTATAGTAAAAGTGTGGGAACCATGTTTTTGGTGCATTGATTACCATTTGTATAACCACAGTTTTACTTCAAATATCACGGCTAAACTATGGTTAGTGTAGCAAAACCATGGTTAATTTGTGGTTACCATGGTTTAACTATAGTAGCCATGTATTTTGGTTTAATTTGTACTAAAATATTGGTTAATTTTCATAAGGGTAAAGCTGAATGAAGAATAAACACCAACCTCCTTGTTCCTCGTGTTTTATTCTGCAGGGTTCTGGTTCCTCCTGTTTTATTCTCAAAGATTCTGGTTCCTCCTGTTTTATCCTGCAGGGTTCGGTTTCTGGTTCCTCTTGTTTTATTCTCCAGGTTTCTGGTTTAATCATGTTCTCCTCGCTCTCCTCTTTAACAAACACCATCTTCACAGCAGCAGATCTCAGTTCAGATGATACTCCTCCAGATATTCCTGCTTGCTTGAAAACGACTGTGAGGATGAGAATATTACAGGTATTTACTGATCTGATTCAAAAACTGTATTTTTCTACACAAAGCACATGTCTAACAGTCTGTATTTAGCCAGCATCAGGACAAAACAACAGAGATCACGGTGAAACTAAACTTCTTCTTCTGAGGTTTAATGGTGTTTGGCAAACAAACGTATGTGTGTTACTGGACTGGAGTGTGAAGGGAGGAGAGAAATAATGTGAGAGAAATACTTAGCGAGTTACCATATAAATATGTAATTTCTAATAAAGTAAAATATGTAAAGAAGTACTTTACAAATTGTTATCCTGTAAATGCAGTTGTTAGCAGATATATAGTGTTTTTGACAAATATACTTTTTGTAATATCTGTTGAAGATATTGAACATTTATTTTTTATTACACTTTCTCCATTTCATTCTGGGTTTACTTTAAAACAGACATGACAAAAAATAAATAAACAAAGCCCTTAATTTAGAACCTTGTGATATTTTACTTTGTTTTCAAAACCCATCTTTTTCTGATAACAGATTTACATTATTAATCTGTGAATTATCTTAGCAAAGTTTTATATTCATAAGTCAAAAGTAATTTAAAAGAAACTATCATATATTCAATTTTGTAACACTGATCTTAAAATATAATTTGAAACCCTTTTTAATATGAGATCACAAAATAAGAAGCTTATAAAAACAATAAAAATTCTAAAGCTTTTCAAATTTATGTAACTGTCCTAATGTATAGAATTTTTTTCCCTTATTTATTTTATTTTTCTTTTATATATATATATTTGTATGTGTGTGTATGTGTATGTATATATCTATATATATATATATATACTACACAACACTTTAGTTTTAGGGGTCCAAGCACCATGCTGGAAGTACAGAAATAGTGTTCTGTTGTGTTTGTACTGATTTTCTGGACTGGATTAAACTGATTTCTTCTTCTCTTTCTGCCCTTAAAGTATATAGGTATCAATGATCATAATTCATAGAGACCCTAAACTTGTCAGGAAGGTCCCAAACGTGCACATCTATTCAGGCATCTATTCATCTATTATCATAACATAATATGACATGGCCACTACCAGCCAATCAAATTTCAGCAACTAATAACATCAAATGTCATTGGATGGGCAAACTTCTGAGCGTGTTTTGTGTAGCTACGCTGACTTTCGCTCAAATTTCATTAAAACAAGACATCGTAAACCATGCTGGTGATTTTGAAGTTTTTACAGTGTTGTTTAATTCATCAATCTCTGGGTTAGAGGGGTGGGCTGGAGTTGCTTGAGCCCCTGGTCCTTTAATTGCTATGCCATCAAAAATCATCTAAACTTTTCTGAAGAGCTAATTAGGCACATTTTCATCCTCCTTATGAAAATGTGGTTAAGCTTCCTTAAGCTTCATCCTAAGCTTAAATCTATAATCAAGTTTTGCAGAATGCTTCCTATTTTTCTTCTGGTTTAATACAATTAAAATGACATTGTCCCCTTTTACACCAGTATATTCGCTGTACGCTAAAAAAAAATCAGAGAAGATTGACTGGACTTTGCTGTTGTCACGGTGCACACAGCAGGGAGAGACGAGGAACACACAGACGAGGAGATACTTCAAAATAATAGTCTTTAATGACGACATCAAGGTAAGACAGGGCAAGGTAGACTGACAGAAACACCAGGAATAACGAGTAGACCAAACGAAATGGAACTCAAAAGACAGGACTTAAATACACCGGATAATTAACAATCACATACACACACACACACACCTGGAACCGAATAAACTCATAATGACATGAAACGAGGACAGGAAACAAACCATATATGGAAACAAGAGGCGGGAACACAAGACACACAGGACAGAGGTCTGACAGCTGTAAAAACCACATTATATTTAAAAAGACAAATTCACTTAATTATCCACATGAGCCACTGGTGCTTGGACCCTGATGACTGCTGCTTAATGAGGCTATGTTTCATTTATTTGTGTGAAGTATCATGTATTTTTAATCACACTCCATGTACTTCTCTATGTGCATCAACTTGTTAACATAATGTTTTAAACTTTTTGCAAATTTATTAACCTGCTTTGTTTTTTTCTGCCTATAGGTGAATGCTTCACTTGGAATTAATATTTTAAGTATTTTAACCACAGGCATTGTCTTTCTTTTCATTTCACTGGATTTGGTTATAGGTCAATACAGGTACTGCAGGGGTTATGACTGTAGTTATGAGGTATGTCCTCAACTTTTTTCACTATGCACTGAAATTGCATTTTTGGTTTTTGGTCAAAAGAGAAGAATGGCTGAAAATATGAGCCAAAATATTCACATTTGTTTAGTAATTCTGATTAGAATGCTTTCAGTTTCACAATAGATCTGAGATGATAAAAGCTATTCTTCACTACTGAGTTAAGACCATTATCAAAAATCACACACATTTTTTGCATGTGTATGAGAATTCACAGATAAAGGACCCAAATAGTTATTTATCTGTATGATAGAAGCCAAATTTACAATTGTTAAAAACTACTGTCAAGACACGCCGTGAAACATTAACAATGAAAAGGACAGTTATTTTTGCAGCTGACCTTACTGCATATGCATTTAGTTTCCATTTCAGACACAAAATTACTTAAATGAATCACGCAACATGATTTACTAAGGTTTGCATCAATCAATTTACTGATATTTGTGCCATAATTTAATGCCCAAAAAAGCATCTTAAATGTGTTACATCATTATCATATAAACTTCTAGAATGATAGATTCTGGACTGCTGAGCAGACAGTAGCTGCGTTTACATGGACCCTATAATCCGATCGTAATAGGACTAGAAGCACAATCGGAATAAAAAAGTCACATGTAAACACGTCAATCGGATTGAATTGGCCAGATCTGATTAAAATTTCGATCGGATCGTAAGGGGTGGTTTATTCCTTTTGTAATCCGACCCAGAGGACATGTAAACACTTGATCGGATTGAAAACCGAAACTGGAAAGTACTGCGCATGTGCAGTGAAGTAAAAATAGCGTAATGACGTATGACGCACGGAACGAGCTGTTCTTCCTGGTGAATAAAAGTGTTAAATGATAAATGAGTGTCCAGCAGATCATGTGAGCGGAGTGGAGCGGGGAGCGTAGCGGTCATATTTCCTTCAGAGCGGAGAGCCCTCCGCTCGCTCAATACGCTCCGCACCGCTCTCTCAACCCAAAATGCCCTTTGGCATGGGCGGCGCTAGGGAGGGGCTAGCAGGTGCTCCAGCACCCCCAAGAAAAACCAAAGCACCCCCATAGCACCCCCATAAAAAATGAAATAAAATAAAAACATTTGACTCATTACATATGCATAAATACTGCAATGCAATACAACGTGATATGCAGTCACACCTAATGTCAGCATTTTATTTTAAAAATGGATCGGTTCCTTATGCCAAGTAGGCCTGCCCCCGACTAAAGATTTTTCTAGTCAACTAGTCGCACGTTTATATTAAATTGATTAGTATAATAACCTACTAATCCATCCGTTAATATAGGCATTTAGGCGTATTATTCCACGCTCAAACGCACGCTTAAAGGTCTCTGCACACAAAGCACCGGTTAACCCTCTGGTGTCTGAGGTGATTTTGGGGCCCTTGAGATGTTTTGACATGCCCTGATATTTGTGCTTATTTCAGCTACTTATAACATACGAATGACCAACATGTATTTGTTTTTGTATTCAGCACAAACTTTGCTACAATATTATGTGACCAAGATGGATGTACATGTTTGTATTTTTTTAGAAAAAAAATATTATGCGTGGTTAGTAAGTTTTGGGGGAAAAAATGTAGCTGAAATAAGGCCATAAAACCCACACTAAATAGTCCTGAATAAGACTTTAGAGTAATCAGTCTTGTCGGCTAGAATATTTACTTCACAATTAAGTGAGAATCATTCTGCTTACTCATTCACAGGAAACAATATATTGATTTAAATTTTTTAAGACATGTTTTGTGATTGAAAGCCTGTATGCGAGGGAGTGACAATGACCTTGAATATTAAGTGATTCTCACCTGAGACACAAAGGGCCCTCCCCTAAAGGCTGCTAATGGCCCATCAGTGTGACTGACTTTGAGGCAGGTAAGAGAGAATGTGAGGAGATTGAACAAATGTTTTTTTTTTATTATTTGTATTTTATTTACAACACCGTATAATCAAAACATACATAATGAAGGTCAAAGACACATTATTGTGCACACTGATCTAACCACAGAGATGTGAACAGACTTTGAGTCATTCCTGCAACAGATTCTGTTCAACAAGTGACACGAGTAAATCATGCCTGATATTTACGTGTGTTATTTGAGTGTTTCTGCTACTTTCCATGGATTCAAGAAGAAGAAAAACATAATCAGTGGTCAAGGAGCTTGTTTTACCATATAATATCAGTGTAGTTGGACATCTGATATTGATACTGCACTCTCAGAGGAAAACAGTTTGAAGAAAGTCATCAGGATTCATCATCTGTGGTGCAGGTATCTGATTCAATAAAATACAAACAACCAAAAAAAAAAAACATTTGTGAGCATGTTAATATCAGGAGCATCTTTTTATATATATGTTTTATATACTCACGCATGCTTTGTACTATCGTAAACAAAAAAGTACCTTTTATATCTGAGAAACTAATTATTATTGTTTAGAAAAAACGAACTATGATTTTGTAGTCATATAGCCTAGTATGTATGGCTTTGTACTACAAAAGATGTACTTTGTATTATAAAAAAATGATATTTTATATCTGAGAAACTAATTATTATCGTTTAGCACGCTATTAAATCCATTTGTGAACATTAAACATTTTTCTAAACATCGTAGCATTCATCATGTTGTCGTTTGGGAACAAAATAAACTTGCATTCAAGTTTGAGTCACAATAACACGTTAACTAATGCAAAAAAAGAAACATTACTTACTCATCATATCGCTCTTCTCTTCTGGATGAACTCTTGCTCTTATTTTGAGGCAAATCCAGCTTTTATTCAGCGTGTCTTCTTCCAGAAACGAACAGTAATGTTAGCGCGAGGAACGATCTGGCTTTGTTTATGTTGGGCGTCTCACGTGGTTATTTACATATGAACGCGAGGGGGCGGGATCGCATTAGAAATAATGAGTTAGACGGGAAACACTGAACATCGTGTTGGTTTCATATGGATTACTTCATCACAGAATGTTTGTTTTCGATAAGACTTACTTCATATCAAAGTAGACACTTCCAGCTTTCTATAGATATAACTCTCATGTCCGTGTGTTGAGTTTTTGCTGAGTTACAGTTCATTTTAGTGACGTATTTTGAAGAGCAGCTCGCGGAGATGGAGAAGACAGAGAGCGCATCCTGTTTGTTTTCTTTTTTTTTTTTTCCAAAACCACAAAGTTTTGTTGTATTCGTGAGTGTACACAAAAAAAATAGACACTTCACTTATTATTCCGCGCTCAAACGCACGCTTAAAGGTCTCTGCACACAAATCTTGCCGCAAAGCACCGGTTAAAGTAATGATTATGAATGCATCGGGGAAAAAGAAGAAATTTTAATTATTTATTAATAAACTAGTGCTTTCTCTAGAGCTGGAGTCAAGTCCAGCTTTGTCGAGTCCAAGACAAGTCCAAGACCAGGACTAGTCGAGACCGAGTCAAGACCGAGTCCAAAGAGGCTCGAGTCCAAGTCAAGTCCAAGTCCAAAAATTTCGAGTCCAAGTCAAGACCGAGTCCAAATGAGAGAAAAAAAGGATCCTCTTCAAAACCACATGCTTAATTATTGATATGTGATGCGAGAGACAGCATATCTCCTATTCTAAGAAAATAATTTTGCATTATTATTTGTAATGATCAAAAAGCATGTGCAAAGTAACAACTCTGTAGGACAGGGGTCTCCAAACTAGATCCTGGAGGTGCCAATGCCCTGCAGACTTTTGCTCCAACTGGCTTTTACACACGTATCTGGAAGTTTCTAGTGTGTCTAGTAAGAGCTTGAAGAGCTGGTTCAAGTGTGTTTAATTAGTGTTGGAGCTAAACTCTGCAGGACACCAGCCCTCTAGGACCGAGTTTGGAGCTGTAGGATCAAATTATTTTTATTTACTTTATTTACATTTTATTTACTTTAGGTATAGCAATTTCACACAAGCTGAAGTGCAACTTCACATTTTCAGTCTTTTTATTATAGTGTAACAGTATTGTTATACAATATTATACATAATATACTGCTTTATAATAATAATAATTGTGTATAACAATATTGTAGTGTAACAATAACATTCTGGCAAGTCCGAGTGCAAACACCAACGAGTCCGAGACAAGTCCGAGACGATAGAAAAACGTCTCGAGTCCGGACTCGAGTCCGAGACCGGACTCGAGTCCGAGACCGGACTCGAGTACTACAGCCCTAGCTTTCTCAGACTCGCCATCTCCACAGTGGACGTGCCTTTAATAGAGAAATGCACCTATGCACCTTCTACATAGAGAAGATTTTTTTTTTTTTTTTGGTTTTCAAGCTTTCTGCAAATTTATTTCTTATGTCTGTGAGCTGGTTCATTATTGTGACGCGCTCCATTCACGGAGACTGCATGATACGAAAGAAAGCACATCCAAAAATGACGGGAGAATAAGCTCTTTCCGCAGGAAAAATAAAATAAAAAAATGATTGCGTGTGCACCCCCATGTCATACAGTAGGCTAAGCGTGATAATACTCCCACATTTTTCATAAACATTTGAAATGCGCCTATATAGTGATTTTATTATTCATATAAAAATAATAATAATAACAACCTGTTTTGGTCATATTTACTATTAATTGCCCAGCTCCCCTGTCATTGATCTAGCACCCCCTCAGCCCCTGCTCTTTGGTAATTTGCTAGTTCGAGAATCTGTGGAATAAGCAATAGTTTGACTAATGTTTCTAAAAGTAAATTCTAAAATCCTGTAAAGATTGACAGACACAGATTTCCCCGCAGTTTTGATCTTTTAGAAAGTGTTTCTTTTATTAACGCCACTAAATAATTCTTTAGGTGCATTTCATCTTGTGTGTGCTTTTCATGGGCCTGATAAGCAAGGTGTATTTTGTGAAATTCTATGTGCATTTATTTAATCATGTGTGCGTGTTTTGAATGTTCTGTTACACAATAATTGAAGCTGTGTTTTTATGGAAATAAAGTAGGCCTAATGAAAATCAAATATATCCTACTTTTTCAGTTATTTAATTTTTTAGGAAGATTTGCCAAGTGGCTTCAAAAACAAGACATACATTACATTTAAATTACTAAAATTAATTTGAAAAAGTGCAAGCTGAACGTCACACAGAAACATAACTGTATTTGCAACAAATTTTAACGAATTTCATTATAAACGGGGGAAAAACACATAATTAGGCCTACCAGAGAAATGTTATGTCAGAGCGTGATCTGCGCGGGATTTGGTTTACAGGTGAGCGTGAGTGGAATATTAGCGGAGCGTTTGCTTTGACCGTGAGCGACTGAGCGGAGCGCACGCCCACAGAGCGGAATATTGAGCGGAGTGTCCAACTTTTTTTGGAATGTGTTGCAGGTCTGAATGACAGGAAAGGATGTGTATTTACAAATGACATGAAGTTGACCAGACAAAACATGAAATATTTTGTGTTCATATTGTCTGCAATGAAATACAAGTCAAAGTAAATTTAGAAATCACTACTTTCTTTTTTTATTTGAATTTTCCATACTGTCCCAACTTTTTCTGATTTGGGGTTGTAGAATGAACATACTGTAGGCACAGAAAACACATGTATTCCTCTCCTTCTGAAGTGAAATCCATGAATCGCAAATGATCTTGAACTTGCGCGCAACTGAATGGTTTCAGCTCTGCCTTGTAAAAGACTCCTAATTAATGTTATTAACATATAAAAGATGACCAGACATTGTCCAAATCCTTCCATCTAGACTAGAACAGCGAGCTGCAAGAACAGCTTACATTTCCAAAAACCTGTAGTCTTGTCAGGACAAAAACTTGTCTTGTTCTCAGATGAGAAAAAGTGTGTACGTACGTGACCCTAAGCACTTTTCCACGTCAAAGACAGTTTTTATAAATATGAACGCTAGCGTGGATTTAAGCGTGCGCACACCCTAAGATCAAATCTGTGCGTACGCATGATTTATAAATGAGGCCCCATGTATTGGAAATGTGTAAAGCACTCAGTAATGAGTGCAATAATTTTTACATAATATTATCAATAAATCAGCAATCAAGCAAGGAAGCTGATCATATAGCGTGTTTTTTTTTCTTGCAGATACCTGTGGCCAGCAGCTCTTCCATTCATCACCCGCCTGCAGACGCTCCTCCACAATACAGTGAATGCAATCAATATGAATAAGTGGACAGTATTCCCTTATGAAACAAAAATGGATGGGGTATGGGAGGGAGGGAGGGAGGGAGGGGGGTCCTAATCGTCTGGCCTAAATATACAAACGAGATGATACCCCCTGAGGCCATCAATTCAAGACACCCAGATCAACCTGACCATCATCCTATCCTCTTTTAACTTTTCATCCTCTTCCAACTAATCCCTATCATTCTGAGCAATAAACTATCCATTTTTCACTTAACTATTCCAACTATTATTTACATATTTGGTTGTGGTGTGGTCCTTGCTCATGAAAAATGGATTAAAACATTATTAGTCTTATATTCAAAGTCATCAATTTGGACTCTGGATAAGAAGAAATCTACCATTTAAAAGAAACATACACCAAAGGTCAACGTGATTGCCATTTTGAGCAAGTAGGATGTAATATATAAATAAATGTTTACTTCAGTTTCAGCTGTGCATGTTCACAGGCCTGATAGCACTCCGGCGCCACGCCGGATTTCTGGTGTACAGACGTGTCTGCGAAAAAAAAAATGTTTGCGTGATCTGGCAATTCCCAAGATCTGAGAGGCGCTTTCACTAAACCACACCAGTAAGCCTAATTCAGCCAATCGGTAATAAAGTAGGGGCTGGTCTTGGGTTTTGGCCAATCAGGTTGATTCAGCAGTCACTCCACGTGCGATTTTGTTTTGTGTTTCCCCATACACTACGACAGTGTTTCCCACACTGGCAGCGTGAAACGTAGCCAAAGTCATGGAGTGCAACTTTATGAAGCCAGGGGAAGACACCAAACTTGTCGATAAAGGCATAAAGAATAAATGGCGCTGGTCTTGGATAGAGGAGGTGGGTAGAGACGAAAAGCTCTTTGGAAGCTGGTGTCAAAAACTCCGGCAACCAGGAGCATGTTTCTGCACTTTGTGTGCAAGGAAAATATTATATGGAACTAGCGGGAAAAAAGTGCTGCCACGGCACGAGTTAGACCCTAGTCATCAAGCAGCTGTCCGAGCAATTCAACACACCTCACGTCTGCCGGGGGCAACCGCCACAGCAGATATCCGACCCTCAATGACCGATCGCGTGGCTGATTTAAAAATTCGCTTGTGCTCCTTCATTGCCGAGTTTGATCTGTCGTTTACAATCGCTCATCCACTCGCCAGCACCTGACTAACTAATACTAACTTACCTATTCTATTTAAAAAAAAAAAAAAAAACAAAAAAAAAAAAAACAATCCTAGCTACGTGTACTGTGCTAGACTAACTGAGACTTGTCATGGCACTTGTATACTGTTGCTCTCTCGATGGTCTGATTGCTTCTATTGTTCTCCTCATTTGTACGTCGCTTTGGATAAAAGCGTCTGCTAAATGATTAAATGTAATGTAATGTAATGTCACTTTGTGTCAGAAATTAGCGGAGGTTAAACTCGCCCTTACGCATCTGTCTGTCTCGAGACAGATTTAAATAAATCTTATTACACACGGCATCTCGCCAGAATTTAAAAGAAATCTGTCCGACAAGCTTAAGAATAACATGTTTTCACTTAACATTGATGAGGCCACGGACAAAAGCATGGATAAGATTCTAAATGTACTGGTCCGATTTTATGACGAGGATGCAGGCAGTGTGAAAACACAGCACCTTGCCAGCAAAAAGGTTAATGTTGCAAATGCCTCAGCACTGATGCTGCAACTAAAAGATGTCCTGCAATCATATGGGCTGGAGTGGAGACAAGTCACTAGCATTCTTCTGGACAATTGTGCTGTGATGAGGGGAAAGAAATCTGGGCTTGAAACGTTAGCAAGGAAGGAGAACCCTAATCTCCTGGATATATCATGAGACACTGTTCACATGGTGTCCAATACTGCTAAGGCCCTCATGAGACCGTTTGGCTCAGATGTGGAAGATTTTTGCTCTGATATTTATTATGATATAGAGAAATCACCTAAACAGAAGGAGATTTTTGCAAAGTTTCAAAGTTTACTCCACCTCCCCCCGAAGAGCTTGATAAGGCCCATCAGTAACAGATTCATTCAAATGCTCGAGGTATGCAACAGGATGAATGAGCTCCTGGATGTGCTCGTGGTGCACTACTATCATGTGCTGGATCCGAAAGAAGAACACAAATACAGGTAATGCAAATTATTTTAATAACAACAAATTTAGTGTCTTTTTTGTTTTAGTTTTAGCCCTTGTGGGATGTACTGTAGGCCTAATGATGCACCATCTTTTATTAGTTTAGAATGGTTAGTTGTTATTCAGGAAGTAGTAAATTAGCAGCATATTAAGGTGTGTATACATTTATTTACATAGGCGTGTGTGTGTGTGTGTGTGTGTGTGTGTAAAGAAGGCTTCTGTTTCAAGTGTTTGAGAGACATGAGCTATCAGTTGAGGAAAAGGCCAGGATACAAGTACTTCAGCAAGAGCAGGCAGTGGCATCCCGAACAGGAACACAGGTTAACCAAGATCGAAAGTCACGAATCTCTGTGCTCATTACAGAGTTTCAAAGAATGAAGGTCATGATCGACTTATTCAGAGGTATTTTATGACTAGGCAAACTCATTGCAACTTAAATGTAAGACTAAAAGTAACATTTTAAGTTAATAAGTGGTTGCAGTCCACTGGCATATCTGGCTAATGACCTAAGTCATTTTATACATGATACAAATGAAACAGTCAGGTCCTTTCTACAGCAACAATAACCAAATTAATTCATCAACTGTGGAGTACTGTAATACTGTGAAGAACTGTGTAACAAGGTAACAATGGGCCTCATTTACCAATATCTTCCTAAGAATGTTCTTAACTGTGTTCTTAAGAAGGTCCTACGAAAACTCTTTCGTAGATTCAGATTCACAAAGGTGTTGAACTGTAAATGAGTCGTTATATTTAGTAGCTAGTATAAAAAGTGAAAAAGTGTTATTTGTTGTGTTTATTTATTTATTCTAAAATACATTAATGCTTTGTAATATAGTAGAATTTATTTTATTTAAAAATATCCTAAATGATAAAATATATAGTTGTAATTTAAATTCTATTATATTTTACACCTGCAGATATGATGAAAATGCAATAACCATTTATTTTGCACAAACAAGTCAGTTCTCAAATGTGCGTAAGAGTGCTCTTGAGTGTTGGTAGATTTTGTTCTTACCAAAGAACAAGAATACATTGGTGAATACCATAATCTTCGTAAAAACTGCAAGTGGGTTTTAAGAACAAATTTCTTCATAAGAACGGTTGGTGAATGAGGCCCATTGTCCTTACTCCTGTAGATGAAAGTGATCTGCTGCCACCTAGTGGTTCATTTTGTGCGATCAGGATAAATTCGTCAGTATATTCTCTATTTACAAGCAAAGTATATTTGGACAAGTTTCGCCCGATCATTCCCCAGCTTGCCCCGTTAAAAAAACTTAAAAGACGTCTAAAGACGTCTTTGGCAGTGAATGGTTGTATTTTAATAAACATCTTTAGACAGCCAATGAGTTACAGGACTAGAAATTCGTATAGGAATATATCAAAAAGTTATCTCTTCTGTTGAGCAGTATGACTAGTATTTTTAATAAAACCACCCTATTAATATTTAGCTTGAGCAAAATGTAGTTGTATTATTATTTAGTTATATATTGTATTTTAAATGCATAATCAGACTTGTGTTCAGATATTTCCCAACACTGGTTGTGAGTTTTAATTACTCATATTAAATTTTATTGTCTTTTATATTTGCAGGGGTCCTTCCAACATTTCAGAGATTTGCCAAAAAGCTCCAACATGAAAAGCCGATGGTGCATTTGGTGCATGTGGAAATGGTGGCCCTTGTAAGAGAGCTCCTGGGCAAATTTATGAGACCAAAGGCTATCCCACTGAGTCACAAGGAGATTCTCAAGGTTGATGTACGGAGAAGGGATTTGCAACTGCCAAACAAGAGGCTCTCTGTTGGACAGTTTTGCTACATTGCAATGAACAAAGCCCGTGTGGAGGGAAAGGTATGGGTTGATCATATCTATGACTCTCTCAGAGAAGGGTATATGAGGTCAGCAGAGTTTCTGCTAAAAAACCTTCCCCTGGATAACATCATATTATCATCACTCTCTGCTCTTACTCCATCTCTAATGCAATCTGATGGAGTCATTGGAGCTTTGACCGCATTAGGAGAAGCCTTGCCAAATGTTGTCCCTCCAGAAGAGATTGGTAAGCTGGTAGAAGAATGCCGGGCCTACCAGCTGGATGGGGACATGCTTCTTCATCTACAGAGCTACACTGAAGGCAACTGTCGAGTCGATGTAGACTGGTGGAGCCATGTTGCTTCCTTGAAAAAGGCAGAGAGGGATGCGAGGTATCCGACCATGTGCAAGCTAGTTAAAGCTCTTCTGTCCATTTTCACAGGTCCCTTGGTGGAAGGATCATTTAATTTGATGGATGATATCCTTGAAGATGACAGGTGCTCCATGAATGTGGAAACTTATGAAAGCCTCGCAGTAATCAAGTCCACACTTAAAGCCAGTGACAGGACAGCCTCAACTATGACCATTGACCAGCCTCTGAGGCGAGCCTGCCTTTCATCATTCCAAAACTACCAATTACATTTACAGAAAAAGAAAGAGACTGAACAGGCACTAATGCAGAAAAGGCTGAGTGAGGCAGCAAGGATGCAGTCCTCAAAGGAGGCAAACAAACTGGTTCAACAGGCCCAAAAAATCAAAAGGCCAGCAAAATCCTCCTCTGTGCCAGTCTCTACCTCCTCTGCACAAGCCACCACCTCCTCTGGTCAACAGGCCCTGAAAAAGAAATGGCCACCCAAAACATAATCTGTGCTATTCTCTACCTCCTCTGCACAAGCCACCACCTCCTCTGGTCAACAGGCCAGAACACCAGACAAACCCTCATCTTCTCCAGCCACCACCTCTGGACAAGCCAGATGTCCTCCATTTGCCACAGCCTCCTCTTCACTAGACAGACAACATCTTTTTGCACCAGCTTCCCCAACCTCAGAACCAGCTACAACCTCCTCTGAATCAGCCACCACATCCTCAGCATCAGCTACCACATCCTCTTTACCAACACGTTTTTTCCCACTCTTTCATGGCCAATCCAAAGCATCATCTGCACTGTCACCAAACATGTTGAAAGGGAAAGGTTCTGCTAACCCAAAAACCTGTTCAAAAAGGAAAGGAAGGGGAAAATATTTTCTGTATTAAACTGTATTTGCTTATTTTTATTTATTTCTCACTGTTTTTCAGTTCTTGAAGCACTTTAAATTATTGCCAATTATTGTTCTCTTAATAGCAAATGGTTTTGAATAAACAAATTGAGTGTTGTATTACATACGGTTTTGTTGCACTGTAACTGTTTCAAAAAATATTTAAAATAAATGGTGCATATTTAGCAGAAAAATGAATATCTCCTTGTTCATGCCCTTAAGTCAATGGTTAGGCTATTAATCAGTAAGTAGTTTACTTTGGAGTATTATAATTGCCACCCAATGACCTTTCTTGGTATGGCTGTAGTATCTGTAGTCTCAGTATGCTATACAAGCAATAAGTATGCAGGTAAAAGTGACTAGTTAAAAGCAGGGATGGATTAATGAACAGGCCTACCAGGCCCAGGGTCCCAGGAGCTCTGGTGCTCTACACAAAGATGCTACTGTAATATAGGCTTGTATTGGGTTTGTTCATCTCATGTCTGAATGATGTCCATTTATATCCACAAAAGTCACCAGAATCTATCATTTAAGGGACAATTTATCAAAATGTTCTCCCAGGGGAGCACACCCCTGGATCCCGCTTGCCAATTATGTTGATCAGGGCATATATCTTGGCTTAGGGGCCCGCTTACCTCCCAGGGAAAAAAGTTCAGGCTCAGGATTTTTTTCTACTATCACCCCTGTGTTCATAATTACTGTGAAATGCCAGTGTGACAATGATACATTGGTCAAAGACAAGACGTCACCATTTTGGTGTCCGCATTAAATCAAGTTTACAAAAGTAATTTCATATGCACAAAATTACATGTTAAATACAAGTAAAGTGTCTATTTCATTTTTCAATTAACTTTGGTAAAAATAAAATGTAAAAATATGGGGGAAATTATGTTCCAAAGTGTAAAATTGTCTTTCAGTGTAATGGTCCGGACTTTGATTTTACCATTACAACTTAAAATAAGCATATAAAATACCAAGTTAAAAAATACATCTGTTGTTTTGGCTTTTTCAAATAAGTGCTGGCTGTGTTATATTAAAAAGATTATGTCTTATTGTTTTTTTTTTAAGTATTTAAATAACCAGTGGACTTTTATTTTAACACTGAATGGCTGTCATGAACTACTGTGTGGAAGCAAGGAGCACGAAGACGAAGGAGATTTCGTTAAACATACTTTAATATTCCAGACAATGGGTAACACAGGGTAGGCAGGAGACACACATAGCACCAGTGTTGGGAAGGTTACTTTGGAAATGTAATAGGTTACAGATTACAAGTTACCCTACTTAAAATGTAATAAGTAGTGTAACTTTTCAATTACTTTATTAAAGTAATGTAACTGATTACATTTGATTACTTTTTGATTACTTTTCTAAATTTCTAATGTTTTCAACTGTTAATAATTTTCAAACATGTTAACCAGGCAGGGTTAACCTTACAGTAGTGCTCAACACTGATTACTGTCAGACTTTCGAAATCTTTCATCACTTGAATTAAGATTATAATATTTTCATTTTAAAGGAGACATTGGATGAAAAATATCTTTATTTGCATATAAATGTGTCTTAGCAGTTTGTAGACACAACCACCCTACAATGATAGAAATTCACTCCTTTTTTTAATCCCCCCAAAACCTAAACAGTCTCAATTATCAAGCCATTTTGATTTTGGAGTGAATAGCACTCTCTTCCACCTTCAATACCACGACTGAGGTGAGACCCTTGAGCAAGACACCAAACCCCCAACTGTTCCTCGGGTGCAGCAGCAATATGGCTGCCCACTGCTTCGGGTGTGTGTTCACGGTGTGTGTGTGTGTGTGTGTGTGTGTGTGTGTGTGTGTGTGTGTGTGTTCACTACTGTGTGTGTGCACTTGGGTGGGTTAAATGCAGAGCACAAATTCTGAGTATGGGTCACCATACTTGGCCTCACTTCACTTCTCTTTCACTAAATGTGTTTATGCCTGGCTGCGCAAATCATTTTACTCCAGACTATTTTCTGAATGAGGGACAATTCAAGGCAGGTTTTGTTAAAAAGTTAAAACTCAAGGATGGATCACTTCCACAGAAGAGAGGGCCGGGGTGAGCAGTGCTCATTAGCATGTAAAGAGATATGCACCTAATCGAGTCGCTGTGAACAGAGCTCTTTTTTGACAAGGTAAAAAGGGTGTTGTTTTACACGACCACTGAGACCATTTCAAAAAGACCCTATGAATCATACCACCTTGTGGAAAATGGGCTTCCGATGTCCCCTTTGAAGCACATCCACCACAAAATCAGACTTAATTTAAAATCATGCTGAGGTTAAATAAACTCTTAAAAATAAAGGTGCTTCAAAAGGTTCTTCAAGCGATGCCATAGAAGAACCATTTTTGGTTCCACAAAGAACCATTCAGTCAAAGGTTCTTTAAAGAACCATCTCTTTCTTACCATTTTATAATCTGAAGAACCTTCTTTCACCACAAAGAACCTTTTGTGAAACAGAAAGGTTCTTCAGATGTTAAAGGTTCTTTATGGAACCATTTAGACAAAAAGGTTCTTCTATGGCATCGTGAAGCACCTTTATTTTTAAGAGTGGACAGATTTAAAATCGTAACAAGAAATAATAAGATGCAAGAAATAAAAAATAGCTATGATACTGTTTTTGAAATCAAATCTTTGCATAGCTATGACAGGAAACACTGGATCTAACAATGCCTTAGAAAAAAATAGTTAATCTGAAAAAAATAAAGCATATACAAAAACCCATATGGGAAATATAAGAGTTATTGGATAAGCATGTTATAAACTTCTGAAACATTGGTGTTTCATATTTTAGAGCAGTCACTGCAATTTATGAAAGAAATCAATTAAATGTATGTGGGAGTGTGTGTGAAAAAATCAGATGTAACCCCCTTGTAATCCTTAACATTTTCATAAGTAACTGTAATTTAATTACAATTTTTTTCTCAGTAACTGTAACTGATTACAATTACTTTTATTTTGTAATTAAATTACGTAATTCCGTTACATGTAACTAGTTACTCCCCAACACTGCATAGCACATAACATTGAGACAATACCGGACAAAGGAATCACAGGACAGACTACACTATAAGTACTAAGGCTAGCGAGGGTAATTAAGACATACCTGAACCAAATAACACAATCAAACATGAGGGAAAACTAGGTCACGGAGAGCACATGGGGAGAAAAACACATACAGACAGTCCTGGGGTGTGACATCGCCTCCCCCTCCCGGAAGGCGCGTCCTCAGCTCTGGGGCCAAATGGGTAGCGGAGTCATTTTAGGACAGTGATCAGGGACAGGAGCCATCTCTGGACTGAACTTGTGAACAGAAGCCCTCTCTGGGCTGGACTCAGGGACAGGAGCCCTCTCTGGGCTGAATTCTGAGACAGAAGTGCTCACTGGACTAAAAGTGGTAGCAGAAGCCCTCTCTGGGCTTGACATGGGAACAGGAGCTCTCTCTGGGCTGGACTTGGGAACAGAAGCTCCCTCTGGGCTGAACTCTGAGACAGAATCCCTCTCTGGACTGGACTCGGTAACAGAAGCCCTCCCTGGCCTTGGTGTGGGAACAGGAGCACTCTCTCGACTCTAGTCAGGGGCTGGAGCCTCAGTGAACCGTCTCTTCTTCCTCATCCTCCTCTTTTGGGCTGAGGTTAGAGAGAATGCTGCAGCTATCCTAGGGGTTGAGAGTGAAGCAGCCGGCGGGCTTGAGAGTGGAGACAGAGGAAGGGATGTGGATTTCAGCGCTGACCTGACAGATAGAAATGCTGGGTCGGCAACTTTAGCCCTAATTAGAAGTCCATTAGCGAGCTTGGGGAAACACGGGAAGAGATGGGTGGTCAGAACCATTGGTTAGGCATGTGGAGAGTCCCAATGTAGGGTGAGCTGGAGAGGCGAAGTGTGTTTCGGAGGGTACTGGATGAGGATAGTTCACATTTCCTTAACTTCTTCTACCTCAAAATTTGAACCATTTAAATAAAGGATGAGATTAATTAACTCGACCAAAGAGAAATCACACACAGGAAGACAACAGTGAATAGTTTCCTCATCCAGACCCAACTGAAAACAAAGAGTAAAGCATCCTACCAGCTCAGCCAATGGGAAAGCTTGAGGAATTACTCCACATACCTTTCCAAAGGCCGACCACCCTACAGCAGACACCACAGCTGGTCGTCAGCCCAAGTCATCTTTCGTGGTCCGGTATTCTGTCACAAACTACTGTGTGGAAGCGAGGAGAACAAAGACGAAGGAGATTTTGTTTAACACACTTTAACATTCCAATCTAGACAATGGGTAAGAAAAGTCAGGCAGGAGACACACATAGCACATACTGCTTTAAAGAGCAATTTTAGATTGTAAAGTTACAGTCATAAAATCAGTTATGTTTTCATATATCTTTTAATAAAAAGGTCATTAGTCTACATTTTGGGCACAATACATTAAATACAGTTGGTTGTAGCCTATTTTTTTATGTGTTTGATTATTTAAGGTGTATTTTCTGTATACTTTTTATGTTTGTACTAATAATAAAGTCAACTAACTGTATGTGAGAGAGTCAGTGGTAATATCGATGCGTTCCTATTGGTCAGAGTTAGAGGTGCTCAGCTTAGCCTGACAGTTAGCCTGCTCCTGACCAGGGGCCTGTTTCATAAAACAAGTTTACCAAATAAGCCAGGTTAATTTCAGTTAGTCTGACGTATTACACCTCTCTTCATCTCACTGCACTGGCTACCAGTGGCAGCTCGCATCAAGTTCAAGACACTGATGCTTGCATACAGAACAACCACAGGCTCAGCACCCTCCTACTTCCACTCACTATTACGAATCTACATTCCCTCCAGAAGTCTGAGATCTGCTAGTGAGCGACGCCTTGTGGTACCATCACAGAGAGGCTCAAAATCACTCTCCAGAACATTCTCGTTCACCATTCCTGGATGGTGGAATAATCTTCCCACCCCTATCCGGAATGCTGGATCCCTGTCAATCTTCAAGCAACAACTGAAAACTCATCTCTTTCGGCACTACTTGACTTCATCCTAAACTTGTTCTTAAAAAAAAAAAAAAAAACTTTCCCTTTATCTTTCTCTCCTTCCCTTGCTAGCTTGTACTTATTTGAACAATGACTGAGACTTGGTGTTACGAGCACTTCCTCTGTCTGATTGCCTCTATGTATTGGGGAATACATAAAGATGAATCGCTTTATGTATTCCCCAATTGTAAGTCGCTTTGGATAAAAGCGTCTGCCAAATGACTAAATGTAAATGTAAATGTAGTTTCACATAAGCTGGATAATGGTATACCATCTTCCGTAGAGCTGCTTTACAGCTGAATCGCATCTTGCAACATTGACATTGGTACTAAACTAACTGAATTCAGTCAACACTGAACTGATTCTAATTGAATAACTACATTGCTGTCTTTTGTAGAACTGTTTACAGCCAAATTGATGTCATTTCAAACTGATGAATTTCACAGTTGCATACTGTTTAATTACACTTTACTTGTCTTTTAGACCTGATTTACAGCAGTCTGAATTTTCCTGTTTATCTCTGTTAAGTGCTTTGACACAGTCTGTATTATAAAGAGCATTATTGAAATAAAGCTGACTTGCCTGACTTGACATAAGAGTTAATGAGAGAGGGAATTATCAGAGGTGAGACAAAGTCATTGTTTTGCAAGTAACAAGTAAGTCTCGAGTCTTTGCATTCAAGTCGAGTTGCAAGTCCTAAACAAGACACTACACCGTTCACTTTAGCAGGTTTAAATGAGGCATGAAAAATTATTCACAGCAAAACTGTAGCGATTTAGATACACAAATATACGTAAGTAAATGTATTTTGTGTTTAAAATAAGTTCATAATGATCACAGTTGATGGCTTTGTTTAGGGCAGTGGTTCTCAACCTTTTTTTCCACCAGGCCGCACTATGGTCCAAGTGCAAGTCTCACAGGCCGCACGCATGTCATTTACATATTACGTCATCAATACAAACCAACCAGATTTATAATATTATTTATAGCCTAAATATTATGATATCTAAACATTTACATTTATTGAAATAAATAAATAATTCTACTCACAATTAACAAAACACCTGAAGCTGTCGGGAGCTGACCAATTTTGTGAAATTCTGCTCGAAAGGAGGTAACAGCACAATGAAGTTGTGATTGTAAGTTGCAGTCTGTGAGACGCACACGAAGCGTGACTTGACGCGCGACAGTGCAGAAAGTGTGCGTTCACAAATGTAGCCTATGTTGATCCAAATATGGAAAGCATTTTCAAATTTAATAATCTGAGGTTCTCTCCAGAGATGTTTTGCCACATTTCTGTAATTAAGGATGATTGCTGCGTAGCTTATGGGTGTTTCTTTTTGCCTGAACATCTTCAAGTGAGTGGCGAGGCAAACCGAAGGTTGATGCCGAAAGTCCAGCACTCTCTTCACTGCTGATGCTGCGACTATTCTTGTTTGAATGCGTTCCTTCGCTGGCATTTTCCACATTTCGTTTTCTCCCTTAACAAATTTGTCCATTCTGATGCTCAATTTTACAGAACTAATGGCTGCTAATGACTATTTGAATTGAATTCTGCTAAAATGCGTGCTTGTAAGTGTTCGTTTAATGCGTAACATTAATTACGTAAGTAGCCTACATAGGCCTGCTCATGTCTGAAAATAATATATGAAAAACAAAATTATTTTACATAACAAAAACATTATAGCTTATATTTGTTTAGTACATTTTTTAATTAATGTAAAAACTAAAATTAATTGTAAAACGGAGTTATTTTTGAATTGTGATCAGCCGCATTTGGATTTGTCACGGGCCGCATGCGGCCCGCGGGTTGAGAACCACTGGTTTAGGAGCTATATGCATTACCATGTAGCACAGCCTCCATTTCTTCTGAAAGACATGAAAGTGAGTGGCTGGTAAACAGGTAGAATAGAGTGAACTTTATATGTAGGCTACATACAAGCGTTTGACATGAAAAAAATCAAATTATGTTTGAAAGGTTTAAGCCTATTATTAGGCTACTGCTGTTTCAGTATACATCAGTATTTCTTCTTCTTGTGGTTTATAATCATTATTTGTATTTTAAATGTCTAAAACTTGTCAGGCAGCAGTGGAAAGACTCACGAGAGAATGTGCCAGTGTTATACCTGAACCAGCCCATCCACTGCCACCTGCAGAGGGTCCATATCATGTCCAAAGCAACAGCCTCTGGGACCTCCTGGACAGCCATGTGGATTCACAACATGTATCAAATTGTACCGCCAGTGCAATTGCAGAGGTCCAGAGGTGAAGTACTTTTACTCTGTGTTTTGTATTCGTCTTTTGCAGAAATGATAATGATCTCACATATTTGTTTTCTTTGCTTATGTAGATTTTAGAAGGACAAACTGCTTCCCAGGACGGAGGACCCATTAAAATATTGTCTCCTCCACAAGGCAGCTTTCCCGTACCTTTATATAGTGGCTCTATAGTACCTCTCCACACCAGCATCCTCAGTCCCCTGTGAGAGGATTTTTTCAAAGGCTGGCGAAATCGTCAGTCAGAGAAGAAGCCGTTTGAAGCCAAGCACAATTGAGCAGATTTTGTTCTTGAATAAAAACTTGTAAAACAAAGTTCTCTTCATTTTTACACTGTGGCACAAGGAATCCCTACAGAATCATTCCCACAGAAGTACTTCTATAGTGTTAATTTAATCTTTTCATATTATGCGTTACATTACAATCATGTGCTCTTAATGCAAATCAGGAAATGGTATATGATCTATATCCAGGAATGTCCTTGTAATCGTTATCACCATAAGTGGTTTCCACTGAATTGCATAAGAACTTCTCAGAAACCTACAGTCATACCTCCAAGACACTGATGTTGAAATACCTCTCATCTCAGTTTACAGCACAAACCTGTCATATAAATACTTTAAACATGATTTAGATTGATAAGTAGTAACAGAACAACATATTTAAACATTTTATTAGTAAATTGACATTTCAAAATGTTGTAAGACTTTCATGTGTGGACAATGATTCTCAGAATGAAGACACAGCTATTGCTGAGTATTGCTTTTGTGTGGAAACTGGAATCGACACGATGTGTGAATTATTTGAAAGTGGCTGCTATAATTGCAGCTGACCACTAGATGTCACTGGTAGGGTCTGTCTGTGAGGCTTTGAATCTATTTTGGTACAATCAGGGAAAAAGCCTCAAAAGATTCACAAGGCTTCATCTGCCCATCTCTACCTGCGTGCAATTTATTCTGGGATAGGGTAAGGTGCGAAGTGTCCATCAGATGTACATCAAAGTTAAGGCCACGCCTCCGAAGTGCAATGAAGGGCCCTTTCGAAGTGTATGAGACGCTCCGCCTTCATAGGATTTCCTAATTTACATTTATGCATTTAGCAGACACTTTTATCCAAAGCAACTTACAGTGCATTCAGGCTATCATTTTTTTATCAGTATGTGTGTTCCCTGGGAATTGAACCCACGACCTTTTGCGCTGCTAACGCAATGCTCTACCACTGAGCCACAAAAACACCAATTACGCATAATTACGTCACCCGGGGTTCCCTAGAGCCGCTCCTGTCGTGTAGCAACGGTGCGAGAGGACAGCTGCTATCCTGACAGGACAGGTGGAGCCAGAATTGCTCATTTTTGTTTTTATGTTTTATATCACAATGGAGAAGATGGTAGGAATGTTTCATCCACGGGTTGCTGCATCCGGATTACAACTTTAAATGCAGGTATTGGCTTGGAACTTACTTGAATAATGTAATGATACATACAGTATGAAAAACTACAAAATACAAACGCACATATATAGCAGTTCAAATGCTGACTGATATCTTACAAAGGTGCGATTTTATATAGTTTATTGTCTTGACCATGGTGATGTAGACAGGTTTGTAAAAATAAAACTGTGAATTAAAAAAAAACAGCATTGTACAGCTCAATGTTCAGTGGCAGCTGTCACAGCTGAAAAGTGCCCAGTCCGATTTCTTCATATGCATCCTTTGATATAGTTAGCAAAAATTTGTCAATTTTCTGTCAAGAAATGTTATTTTCATTTTCAAAATAATCAGTGGTGGACTGTAAGGAAGTACATTCATTAAGTATTCTCGTACAAATGTGAAGGAATACAATTTTTTTTCTCTCTCACAGGACAGCAACACCACAAAAAATATGGTATTTTACAACATGAAGCATCCCAGCAAACACGTCAATGTGGGGCCCACATGGGTTTCACATGGGCAACAGGGGTACAGAGTGGGCATGGGCTCAATATGGGCATCTTATCTGGGGCCCACTTGGGTGACCCAGCTAGGACCCACATGGGTGTACCCAGGTGGGTATCTTATCTGGGGCCCACTTGGGTGACCCAGCTAGGACCCACATGGGTGAACCCAGGTGGGCTCCCCATGTGGTTCCCACTTGGGTAATTAATGGGAAATGTGAGCATGGGCTACACATGGGATCCTATTTGTTTTATCAAATATACAATTGCAAACATAGTTAATCCCATATAGGGTGATTACATGGATCTATAGTGCACGTATGTGTCTTTAAAAAAAATTGTTGTTGTTTTGACACTTGGATTACTTAATTTAATCAAAATCTAAAAGTTCCCCTCCTTATTTTTTTTTACAGTCTATGATTCCAACACTCATGCATTTCTACCCAATTTTCCACTGACATGTAGCAAGAAAAAAAAAAAGCAGCCACTTTAATTGTGCTGACAACTTTCTCGCGAGATCCCACCCCCCACGACATCAAACTACCGCGAGATGCAGCCCAAGCTCATACTTAAACTGCAGTTTGGCACCGGGCTGTGTGCTCACGATACAGGAAGATTACAATGATGAGGTCAAATGGCTAAAATAGCAGAGAAGCTAATGTAAGTAAGGTATGGTATGTTAGCATGGGACCGATCTCGATTTGAAGAGTAAATACCAGCTAGGTCTTATGTAGGTCTCTTATGGGCCACAACAGGTATTCACATGGGCTAATATATTTGTCTGCTTGGGTTACCTTATTTTACAGTAAACCCCTAAACACAAACATTACATTAAATCAACTAAAATGCTAAAGGTATTCAATAAACAGAAACCAGTAGTTCAAGCTTTTAAGCAAAGTTTATTTGGAATAATTTAAACATGACAATCATAACTTGTACATTTATAACTTTATAAAACACAAGTATCTAAAAAAGAGTACATTTTAAGCTCCTGAAAAACTTTATTTCTTGTAAAAACATCATAACTTTTATTCTGAATGCTTTAAGCAAGGTTTCGTTGGGATAATTTGAACATGACCATTACAACTTGTATATTTACAACTTTATAAAACATAAGTATCTTAAAAGTTAATGTGCAGCTCCTGACAAACATTATTTGACATAACTTGTATATGCATATCTGAAAACTCTAAAATACATTTCACAAACAAACAAGACAAACCAGCAGTGCAGGTCCTCACTCCTCTGTCCTCGCTCTCCCAACAGCCCTTTGAAAAGACAACAATTAATCAACCACTGTGCCACTTTTTCAGTTAAAACAGATCATTCTTGTCTTTTTAAAGACTAAGAATATCTTAAGACTTACCCATCTTGCTCTCCACTACGTGACCTTGCAGAACAGGTTCATCTTGTCACCGATTAGCCACTTTGACACTGACTTTTCTGCCTTTTTTCTGGTAATTTGGTTTGTAAGAATTTTTTTCAAGCTTCCTGTAAAACAAAAGAGCAAAGTTAGATAAAATTCCTTATTTAAGCCCTTGCAATAAATAAGCAGTCATCTCCATTTTTACATTTTTTCAGGAAATACAATAATGGTATCGGATATAATATTCTATCATAAACAAATGATTTCTGTGTAAACAAGGGCACAGGGCAACATTTAAAGGCATAGTTCAGACAAAAATTAAATCTCATCATTTAATCACAAATGTCAAAATCTGTCCATCTGGAATTTTCTTTTAAACTATTATAATTTTTAATCAGGCAAACATAGGTCCTTTTCATTGCCATTACAGTGAAATAACTGAACATAAACATAAGATAAAAATGATTTTAGAAAATTTCAGATGGTTTTTGCATCTGATGTCTTTATTTGTTCTTATTTTAGTATCACTTCACTTGTATTAGTGTACACTCTAAAAAAATGCTGGGTTAAATACAACCCAGTGCTGGGTAAATATTGGACAGAACCGATGCTGGGTTGTTTTAAATGTTTAACCCAACCTTCTGGGCAGTAACCCAACCGCTGGGTCTAAACAACTCAATCGCTGGGTTCGTCCATATTTTACTCAGCGCTGGGTTGTATTTAACCCAGCATTTTTTAGAGTGTACTTGTCATTAATAAAGTCTGAATTTTATTATTTATTATAAACTGAGTTTTGTGATCGCTACACCACAAATTAACAGTTACTTATCACTAAAATAAGCAGTACACCTGGTCCATATTCTCATAATTTGGGGTATTGTTTGTCCAAGTATGGACAATTATTTGCATACAATCAAACTGATTTGATTCCACTGATTTACGAAGAACAATCTCAACTCTACCGAATAGGGATGCGTGGTATACCGGTACTGGAAAAGTGCCGGTATATATTATATTTCAAATGGTACGATATCATAATTTTGCTCAATTCGGTATTTCATATGCTGCAGTTGCGAAATACACCTGTAGGCTTCCCAAATTGCTGTGCAACCGGTAAAATGTGACAACAGAACAAAGCGATGGATCAAACCAATTAAACTCTATCAACGCACCCGAAATTAATAAACAGAGAACAGTAGAAGTGAAATATGGCATTACTTTGGATAAAAAACAGATGACAAAGGTAAACGAACTGACCTTACTACACCTGTATGCAAGCGTTGCTATAGTCCTAAATCATGTTGCCACAGGAACACATAAATCTTTTTAAGCATTTGTCGCTTGCTCATCCTGATCTTTTCAGAGAATTAAGAGATCGACAGGTGAGTACAACATTCATATTTAATTTGAACTTTTATTTACAACTGATCAACGCACACAGATGTGATACAGTAAGCTCAAACGTGCGTGTGTAACACACTAGAACCAGTGAAGTTTTGGTCACGTAATATATGCACTTGCATTTCATACAATCGAATATTAATTGGATTTGAATTGAGCAAGAGTTTTGCTATATTAATTTTAGTATCAATAATGTGAATGGAATGTTCCGCCCGCGCTGCTGACCGCTAATATGAAGCAGCCGAGAGAGTGAGATTTATATTTAATGCTTTCATTTTCTTTGAGTCTGAAATCTGAAAACAATCTGAAAGAGAGAGAAATAATAACGTGATTTTGAACTTTGACTGTTAGAATAACACTTTACAATAAAGCAACATTTGTTGCATTAATTGCGCAACTTCAGTTGTATTTTTTTCTTCAAACTCAGTCAAAATGTAACCCATGTTCCCGGTAGTTTTTTTGTTACATTGAGACATTTGTTTGCACTGAAAAGATAAGAAGATTTGAATATATTTTGATTATATTCAATATATTTTCATCTTATTACTTCAGTTAGCCTATATATTTTTTTCTCCAACATCAAAATATGTTCCCTGTAGGTTTTTTATTACAGTTTGATACAAAGGTATTAAGATAATAATCTGTTTTTATTATTATTATTAAAAAAATAATTTCACTTATCTTTTGAGGCTGGTTATTTGTCACCTATGGTATCGATTTAGTATCGATACCGAGGTATTACATTCTGGTATCGTACCGAAGCCAAAATTATGGTATCGAGCCATCCCTACTACCAAATAACCTGTTTTCACATGAATATTAATAATCGAACAGTAAGTAAACATACCTTATACAACCTCAAGCAGTTTGAGCCCCCGAAACTCTCACTTTAAGGGATAAGGGGTGGTCGAAAAGGAAGGCCATCATTCTTCTCGTGGCTTCATCCACAGTACTCCCTCCAATTTCTGCCACCACAGCAACCTAACGGAAAACAAGATTATCATTATTGGGGGGACAACACAAAATATTAACCCGAATAATTGCTATTACATTTCCCCCAAAATCGTGCAGCCATAGGTTAATCGATGGTGCACTGCTATTTTACACTGGAAGTTGTAATGTACTGTGTGCAGAGTCCATACATACAAGTCTATTACTCACAATTAATATGGAACACTCCTATAATTCATATGCAGTTACCTCTGTAACAGATGTTTTATACTTGTACTACAATTGTGTTGCCTGTGATACAAAAACATTCTGCCTCTATAGCAAAAAAGTTAGAGGACTGTGAAAATATCTAAGGCCACCATTATATTTGTTGTTTTGGAAATGGTATAATGACTATCTCAGAGTTTTTATTAGAGTACAACCAAAAAATACAGGAAATCTATAGGCAGTATTAAAAAACAGAAAGAAACAAAATGGTGGCCTAAGACTTCTGCACAGTACTGTAAGTGCAAACATGTTAATGTTCAGCCTGTGAACCTGATAAATGGTCATGTTAGAACATACCTCTTGTTTCTGGAAGGTGGGGTCTGCCAATTTCTGCTCAATTGCATCAACATCTGAGACCGTCCAATTACTTTCTGTAAGAAAAATAATAATTCTAATTTAGGCAAAAACATTTGTATAGTCATAACAATTTGTATGATTTGCGATTAGTCACCAGAAGGGAAATATCTTCAGTTAATTACCAACCTCTTTTGAATACTATCTCTAAATTTATTGAAAGATGGAGAAATCTACCTATATCTCTAATTGGACGTGTAAATACAATAAAAATGAGTGTGCTCCCTAAAATATTATATCTATTTCAAAATATTCCTCTCTGCCCCCCATCTTTCTTTTTTACAACACTCCAGAGATTATTCACTGATTTCATCTGGAATAACAAAAGAGCTCGTGTTCGGTTATCATTATTGTACTTGCCTTACAACAGGGGTGGTCTCCAATTTCCAAATCTACAGTGGTACTATTGGGCAGCACAGTTACGATCTACTTTATTTTATTTCTCTTCTGAATCTTCTACGTCTTGGTTGGACATTGAATCTTTCTTTATAAAGTCAAAACTACCCCTTAATCTTTACCTTTATTCATCAGGTATTAAATCTCTCAGAAAAGACAAAGATACCGTATCTTTTAACCCTATCCTCATTAATACAATTAACGTCTGGTGTGATGTATATAAATATTTAGGTCATTGTAATACTTTATCATGTTTTACCCCAATATGGGGAAACAAGTGTTTCAAACCAGCCAGATCTGACCCAGGATTTAAGATGTGGTTTGATAGAGGGCTGCAAAAAATTGAGGATTTTTATAAGGAAAATGGTCTAATGTCCTTTGCAGAAATTGTAGCGGAATTTGATATTCCCAAAAAGCATTTCTTTAAATTCCTTCAATTTAGGAGCTATATCTCTTCTTATCAAGGGGCAAAGCTTACAAAACCTAATAAGACACCTCTTGAAGACCTATTATCAAAACCTGCCCAATCTAAAGGTTTAATATCTATGTTTTATAAAATGTCAGAATCTTACTCTAAAGAATCATCAGAATCTAAATTGGCTTCCTGGAGAGAAGATTTAAATCTAAATATTCCCTTGGTTGTATGGGAAGAAATATGTGTGAAAGCTCAACTACAAACATTTAATAGTAATCTCAAACTAATACAGTATAACTGGATTATGAGAACATATATTACTCCAGTTAGATTAAATAAAATTAACCATAATATTCCAGACACATGCATCAAATGCTCAGTTGATAAAGGCACACTTTTGCATTGCATGTGGAACTGCCCGAAGGTGCAGGAGTTTTGGAAAGAGGTGGCTATATTTATTTTCCAGATGATATCTATAAATCTACCCATGAAACCTGAAATTTTTATTTTGGGAATTATTCCTGAAAATATTGTTCACCATAGCAGTTCTCGTAAACTTGTTGATTTTAGTATACTTCAAGCAAAGCGTCTGATAGCTCTGTACTGGAAGAAAGTGGAAAGGCCATCTATTGTACAGTGGATCAATAACATGTCTGTCTGTTTAGCAATGGAAAAGATAACTTATATGTTAAAGGGTAAACTTTCTTCTTTTGAGAAAATTTGGGCACCCTTTATATCTTTTATATCAAATTCGGATTTTGGCAATGTACTGAATGAGACTGGAGAAGACAAGATAACTTGACATTTGACCCCCCCCCCCCCCCACACACACAGATTTATTTAAGTAAACCACTGTTGAATATTGATTTTGTGTATGCCTTCTATGCATGTTTTGGATTTCCAACTTCTCCTTCCTATTGTATAACTGTCTGGAATAACCTGTGATACTATTTAAAATAACCTGTGTTTTTTGTTTGTTTGGTTTTTTTGGGGGGGTTTTTTGTTTGTAACTACATTATTAAGATGTAACTACATTATTGTTGTACTACATTTACTACTTTGTAATATCTTGTTACATTTCAATAAACAGATTGTTCAAAAAAAAAAAAAAAAAAAATTAGAAAAATGCATTTACAAAGGTAAAAAGAAAATGCCCCTGTAAATCACTTTGTCAAATGTCACCTTGTATTAAAAAGGCATTTTTTTATCAGAAAAAAAAAAAAAAAAAAAAACAGTGAGGCACTATCATTTCTGAATGAGTCTACTCCACCAAGCTACTGTTATAAGCATGAGCCCGTCAGACTGGTCGTGGTGGCGGTGTTGCAACAATATATAGTGAAAAACAGAAAACAGGATACAGGATACAGGTTTAACTCATTCGAAATACTTCTGATTAATGTTACACTGTCAGATATGCAAAAGAAATCTCTCCTATCTCTTGCTCTGGCTACTGTGTATAGACCGCCAGGGCCATATACAGATTTCCTAAAAGAATTTGCAGATTTCCTCTCAGATCTATTGGTTAATGTTGATAAAGTGCTAATTGTCGGAGATTTTAACATTCACGTTGATAATACAAATGATGCCTTAGGACTTGCGTTTACTGACCTAATAAACTCTTTTGGAGTCAAGCAAAACATCACCGGGCCCACTCATCGTTATAATCACACGCTAGATTTAATTATATCACATGGAATTGATCTTAATGATATAGGTATTGTACCTCAAAGTGATGATGTTACTGACCATTTTCTTGTACCGTGCATGCTGCGTATTACTGATATTAACTATATGGCTCCGCGTTATCGTCCGGGCAGAACTATTGTTCCAGCCACTAAAGACAGATTCACAAATAACCTGCCTGATTTATCTCAGCTGCTCTGTGTACCCATAAATACAAATGAACTAGACGAAATGACTAGCAACATGGACATTATCTTCTCTAAAACATTAGAAGCTGTTGCCCCCATCAAATTGAAAAAGGTTAGAGAAAAACGTACTGCGCCATGGTACAACAGTTATACCCATTCTCTCAAGAAAGAAACTCGTAATCTTGAGCGCAAATGGAGAAAAACTAACTTGTAAGTTTTTAGAATTGCGTGGAAAAACAGTATGTCCAGCTATAGACAGGCTCTAAAAGCTGCCAGGACCGAGCATATCCACAAACTCATAGAAAATAACCAAAACAATCCAAGGTTTTTATTTAGCACAGTGGCTAGACTAACAAATAACCAGACGTCACCCGATCTAAATATTCCCTCACAGTTTAATAGTAATGACTTTATTAATTTCTTCACTGATAAAATAGATAACATCAGAAATACAATAACAAATGTAGATTCTACGGTGTCTAGTACTTCAGCAGTAGTTATGCGCAATCACAAAAGTGCATTATTTGCATCTGACGTGCTTCTGAGCGCATACACATGAAGCGCGCTCACACTTTCAGACAGCGCCTGATTACTAGACTTAAAGGAGACATATTATGCCCCTTTTTACAATATGTAATATAAGTCTCTGGTGTCCCCAGAATGTGTCTGTGAAGTTTCAGCTCAAAATATCCCACAGATCATTTATTATATCATTTTGAAAAAGCCTATTTTGAGTGGAAGCAGAAACACTCTGATATTCCTGCCTGTTTCTTTAAATCCAAATGAGCTGCTGCTCCCACCCCCTTTCCAGAACAGAGCTATGCCATTTCAGCTCGCACCTGCTAAAAACATCTGTTTTGGTTCTGATTATCATGTTTATCACGCTGAAATCATGCATTTTAAACCATATGAGTTTAAACTTCTGATATACGGTTTTCTGAGTGCACACATCCGAAGCACATGGACTGAAAGCGGCTGTCACAGCATGTGAGTACTAAACTAAGTTCTCATTCACACACAAGTTTACGTTAAAAACACACACGAGTTACAAAAACAGTCAGTTATGTCTGTGAAGGTAGACAGCTGGGAAATAAATCACATGATTATTTTAGATCTGTGTGGCAGCAGCATACAGTAAATAAATCAATAAATCCACTGCTCTGTCTCCTCTGAGACTCTAAATAGTGTTCTGTGCTTGTCTGTGCAGCCAAAGGCAGAACAGTTAGCATGTTTTGCTCAAACTTTCACCATGGCATTAGAACTGATACACCGTTGTCGCTTGCAAAATCAAAATGATGGCGCCGTGGGTGGAAACTTACAGATTAAGGGGTGGTAATATGATAATAAGATCCCTTTGCCACGTCACCAAGGGAGCGAAATCAGACGCGCTCGTTTTTTCAGAAGCTTGCAGAAAAAGGCTTACTAAAACAAAGTTACTGGGTTAATCTTTTTCACGTTTCCTTGGTTGGTAGATGCACTGGGGACCTGATTATAGCACTTAAAACCTGGAAAAGTCAGATTTTCATGATATGTCACCTTTAAGTTAAGACTTAACTCAACTTATAAGTTGTCTTTCGAGTCTGATTGATTTCACGTCTAATACTGACAAAAGCACACACGGTTTACATATTAACACAGTTATGTCTAAAATGAAAGTAAACAGTTGAGAGAGAAATAATGGATGCGTGCACTCAGCTCTTAAAGGGACAGTCCTAAACATGCTGCCGATTGTCATTAAAGGGATACTTCACGCTAAAATTACATTTATGTCATTATTTACTCACTCACATGTTGTCCCAAACCTGTATTCATTTCTTTCTTGTGCTGAACACACAAGTAGATATTTTGAAGAATGTGGGTAGGCCTAACCAAACAGTAGCTGATCCCCATTGACTTTGACGGTAGGAAATAAATAATATGGAAGTCCAGCAACTGTGTGGTTACCCACATTCTTCAAAATAACTTTTATGTTCAACAGAAGAAAGAAACTAATTCAGGTTTAAAACAAATTGAGAGTAAGTAAATGATGGTATAAAAATAAACAGAGTGTCTATTTACACTAAGTGCAAATGGCCCGCCTTGTTGGCAAAGGCTATTTACACTACCTCTGCCCACCAACGTGTGATTGAGACAGTCAACACAGAAAAAGACACTCATTCAATATCAGTTTCAGTGGCGTAGATGGTAAGGCGCATGCTTTTTGACGCAATCGACCCGAGTTCGAGCCCGCCTTTTGCCTAACTTTTTTTCTCCCTTTTCAAATCTCATATTGCATCGGAAAGGCATTTTTTCAATAAAAATTGAAAAAAGTATCAAAAAGTTGAAAATAAAGTATCAGGTAGGGTTAGGGTAGGTGTAGGGAGGGCTTTATTGTCCCAATAAGGTGGCATTCATTTAATAATTTGAATTAAAACTATAATTTACACTCAATACGTTATTATTGCGTACTGTTTTATAATGTACTACAATACTGAGGTGCAGATAATTGACACTATTTGCAATAAGTAGTATAAATAGCAGAAAATCTTGCTATTTTAACAGTGTGTAAATAGAATCCGTTGCTATTTACACTGTGTAAATAGTATCTATTGCTAAGAAAATATGCTATTTAAACAAGTGTAAATAGCATCTATCGCTATTTACACTTAGTGCAAATAGCTGCTGCCAAAAAAAAACAAAAAACGGAGTGTCTATTTACACTAAGTGCAAATAGCCCGTCTTGTTGGCAAAGGCTATTTACACTAACTCAGCCCACTAACGTGTGATCGAGTTAGTCAAGACTAAAAAACGATGCAAATTCAGCATCAGTTTCAGTGGCGTAGATGGTAAGGCGCGTGCTTTTTGACGCGATCGACCCGAGTTCGAGCCCGCCTTTTGCCGAACTTTTTTCTCCCTTTTCAAATCTCATATTGCATCAGAAAGGCATTTATTTTAAATGAAAATGAAGGAAATAATAAAAAAGTTGAAAATAAGAGTATCGGGTAGGGTTAGGGTAGGTGCAGGGAGGGCTTTATTGTCCCAATAAGGTGGCATCCATTTAATAATTTGAATTAAAACTATAATTTACAGTCAATACGTTATTATTGCGTGCTGTTTTATAATGTACTACAATACTGAGGTGCAGATAATTGACACTATTTGCAATGAGTAGTATAAATAGCAGAACACCATGCTATTTTAACAGTGTGTAAATAGAATCCATTGCTATTTACACAGTGTAAATAGAATCTAATTGCAATTTACACTGTGTAAATAGCATCTATTGTTATTTGCACTTAGTGTAAATAGTATCTATCGCTAAGAAAATATGCTATTTACACTTAGTGTAAATAGAATCTAATTGCCCCTTTTCCCCTTGATGCCCAAAGTGCCCTTTTGTCAAGGCAATTTTTTTTTGTAATTAAACGCCCTTTTGAAGGCCTGCCCAATCTAACTATTAGTAAAATTTATTAATAATAGTTTAGCCATAAATTAAATTATCCACATTATGACCTTTCACCTGACAATCTCATCCGGGACGATCCCTTACGTTCAGACACCTTTAGGATGCCTTCAATAACGTCCACGGCTGCCGGTAAGTGGAGTTCTCAGCGGAGCGGTGTGATTGTAAACTTATATTATTGAATTATTATTATTTTACGAGAACGGCGTGAAGAGATCATGCACAGCTGTTGTTTATATTTCTGTGTGTAGCCTGTGGAAGCACGGTTAGCTTTATTTTTGTTCAATGTTTTCCTAATGACAATTTTATGGTTGGTTTATAAAGGCTACTACGAACACCCTTTTCACATTTTTATCACAGAATAATTCAGGAAATATATTTGATAGTTTCTATACTAAATGATATGTCAATCAGTACTGCATTTTTCATATAGTTTATTTATTTATTACCCGAAGATAACTTGAAAAACACACATAAACCATATATTTTCGCAATCATGTGTTTATTGTCTTCATGTTTCATCAGTAAAAACATTTCTGTTTTTTATTCAGCTCAGCTACAGCGATAGCCGTGTGAGTTTGTCCATATTAGGGATTTCCTGCACGTCAAAAGTTTCTGCGCGAGAGCTCCTTCTGGCTTCGAGTATGAATGAAACATGCACTGCACGAGAGTGTTCCAAGTAGGGCTCGCTGCAGCCCACAAGATCCAGGGGGCGTGGTTGGATCCACATCTAGGGGGTGGAGATGGGTGGGTTTAGGGATCAGGCGGTGGAGATGGGTAGATTTAGCAGTGGCATTCCGTCCATATAAGCTGCGAATGCGCCGCATACCCAGGCCGTCTGAGAGAATGAGTTCACAGGCTAATTAATATAAACATGATTATAAGTTGATACCTTATCATTTGAGATGTGACTTAAAGCTTAATAAAGCGTTGGGAATAAGTACGTAAAATTATTTATGAAAAACAGCAGTATTTTTCTCAGTCAGTGATGGAAGCTTCCGGGCGAACGGATTCTCCGCAGCTTGGCGCCTTCGCTCTGTTGCTACAAAGCAAATTTTGAAAGTCCACTAAAAACATATCTGGTCATAGACAATGTTGAAGACATCATTGTCAACATGCCTAAGTAGTAAATAAAAAAAAAGTTTATAAAAATGTATATAACATTTGAAATAATAGCAAACATCAGGAAAAAATAGGAAACAATACCTTTGTTTTCCGTATACTTGTGTTGCTTACAGTTAAAGTCTTTCTCAGATTTCATTGTTGTTTGCAATGTTACTTGGCAATATTTTAAAGATATTATTATTATTTTATTTTTATTTATTTTTTGGGGGGGGATTTTGCATGGTCTATTATTGTCACCCGGGTGGGAGTTTTAAATCCTATTCACTGGGAATAAAAAATAAATGAAAAAAATAATAATAATAATTCAGTTGATGCAGAGACGTATAGACCGGGGGAATCCCCAATCTCCCGACGCTCTGAATATTACGTATCATAACGTAACTACGAGACAACGTTATTTGGCGGTTTTTACTTGGAAAATCAGCTGTTTTCTAGCATTCGAATAACTATGGATAAACCGGAAACGATAGAAGAAGGATTGGAGATTAATTTCATTTACAAATAGCCTAAGGTAGGAATGTGCATACTTTTAAATCGACACCTGCCACGGTGTTTTCCTCTTTGAGTGTGTCCTAAAA